>ML811920.1:0-19141 GCA_009831015.1 Picea engelmannii
GTGTTTCAAGGCCACTAGAGGACCGATGCTCCAATATTATTTTTAGTGATTCAACAACTTTGTTTTGTATTTACTAGGTTTTATGACTTCTTAACATTGGATGATTGAACTAAATAAATGCATGATGGTTAAAATATAGTGATAACATAATTTTTATTTTGAATATTGCAAGTATTATTTTTACCCTTTTTATTTATGAATATTTGATTTATAGTAAAAGAAAACACTTGCAAAATATTAAACTAAAATTATATTTTTGATTATTTGAAATAAAAAATTATATTTAGAAGCATATGAAAGAAGAAATTAGAAAGAAATAGAGGAATAATATTCTAAACATTTACAATAATTAATATAGAAATGTTAAATTTTATTACAATATACTAAGGGTAGTGAAACCACAATGCTTGTTAAACCACTCAAGACACTTAATGAGTATCTCTAATAATTACCAAACCAATCAATTGATACATGCAAAATGTTTGATGAAAATTCTTTAAAATCACTCATCCACTAGAGGTAATATGGCCAAAGTGGAGAATCAATGCTCATAGACCAAATAATAGCACCAATAGTTCTACTATTCCAAGACAAAAATGGCCCACCAGTGCTCTCATAATGAAGTGGAGCATTGGTTCTCCTAGGATGAAGTGGAGCATTGGTCCCCCCCAACAAAGTGGAGCACTAGTTCTCTAAGATCATTAAGGAAGAGTAGTTCAAAGAAATCCTTTGAACCTATAAATTAAGGCAAGTGAAAAACCCTTTGGACATGAACCCATGATGTGCAAAATTCACCCTTTTATTGTTTAAAATCACCCCTCCTTTTCAATCACATTTTTTTTATAAAACCCTAAAACAAATCCACCATTAATCCACAAAAGAGAGATAAAAATAACAAACCACCCAAAAACTAAAAACTAGCAAAACTAGTTAAGAAATGAAGAACAATAATGAGAAATATAAAAAAACATAACTAAATCCATAATGGGAAGAAATGAAATAATGGAGAGCTAAAAAAGAAGGGGTACTAGGTTTCAACCCTCTTGGTCATTCCATGCGTTCATAGCTATTTGTCTTTAGTATGCTTGTAGAACCACCTCCTTTTCCTTTTATTTCATTAAAATGAATTTCTCTTCCTTTTAGGAGTCATCTTGTAGTTTTATGATCTCTCTTATCTTGTTTTAAAAAATATAAATTAGAGCTCAAAACGCCAAATTCTGGAGAATCGATCCAACCCCTCCTCCATACATACGATCGAGGAGAAGGTCAGAAGAGTGGGGGGATGAATCACCCAAGTTATAGGTAGGTATCACCTTTTTTCATCCTTCATATATATTCGCTGGACTGGATGAAGTTCTTTATGAATGACATAAGAAAATAATTGTTTGATGCTTCAATGTACTAGGAGCATTGGTGCTCACCAACCAAAGTGAAGCACTAGTGCTCCCCAACCAACACAAAGTACTAGTACTCCCTAATTAGTGTGAAGCACCAATGCCCCATAACCAAAGGGGAGCATTGATAATACTTGACCAAAGTGAAGCATCCGTGATTCAAGAACACTAGGGAAGAGCATTGTGCAATGTAGAAAAACCCATTGAAACTACAAATAAAGGGTTGTGAAAACCTCTTTGGAAATACACTACACTATGCAAAATTTACCCCTTTCTTGAGTGAACTTGCCTATTATTTTCTAGCCATGCTCATTGTTGTAGAATCCTCAAACAAATCCACCATCAACTTTCAAAATAGAGGTAAACCCCTAAAATTTGCACAAAAAACTAGCAAAACCAAGTAAGAAATTACGCATAGTAGTGAGAAATGGAAAATAAGAGAAATGAAATCAATAATTAGGAGAAATGAAATAATGAAGAGGGAAAATAAGGGTTTTACCTTGCTACAATAATCTTTTTCTTTCCTTGCATTCATGACTCTTTTTTTATTTCATCCTCTCTTAGAACCGCCCCCTCTTCCTCTTTTGTCATGTGAAATGTTGAAATGAAACAATCCCCAACTTTTTCCTCATTTTAAGAGCCATATTGTAATTTTCTCACCTCCTTAAATAAGTGAAAAGAAATTATGATTATTGTCCAATGCTTCAATTTATTAAAAGCACCAGTGATCCTTGATCAAAGGGGGGCACCGATGCATTCTTGAGTTGTTGTCCCTCTAATACACATTGGTCTAGGGGCATCTATGTGCCTAAACCAATTAGGAGCACTAGTGCACTTGGACCAAAGTGGAGTACAAATGTTTTTGTTGTTGTTGTTCTCCCTTTGGTGCACATTAGTCTAGGATAATTGATGAACCTATACTAATTTAGAGCATCAATGTACCTAGACCAATTTGGAGCACTAATGTGTGTTACTGAATAATTCCCCTGCAGACAGATGAATCTTCCCTCGGAGTACAAACCCCTCTATTGAGACAAAAAACTACCTTTGGACACTACCATTCCTATAGACTAATTATGCCCATCAAAAAATAGAGTAATATGGATAGTATGATGTACCTCACTTTCGAAGTTTGTCCACACTGCTCCAATCCACAAGTTACAAACAACACCTGCAATGGATCACGAAAGACAAACAACTATCTCCTTCTCTAATGGATTAGACAAAACCAATCTATCTATGAAAGATTAAAACAAGCATATACAAGTACATGTAAACACATAATAGAAGAAAATAGGCCAAGCATATTGATGAGAACTTTAAAGAGACACTTACAATATTCAGATGATGTTGCAACAACCTTCCCAAGTCCTCCTTGTCCAACCCTTGCTCAAAATATCCATGATCAAAATAACAATGCTTTGCTGATAATTTCTCCTCTCTGTTCACCATGAGAATGCCTACATTTATAGGCTTTGAGAGGCTCAACCACCTTGTTTGTATTTGGGATTAGTTGAGGATATGACTCCATCAGTTGTGAATATCTCCCTTAGATGCAACCTAAGGGTTAGATTCGAGCCAAACCAACTCGATCCATCCATATCTATCCTTAGAGAAAAGGGGATTTCTTCCCAGATTTTCTCAACCAATTCGACGCTCCCTTACAATGGGAAAAAAAGTGCTATAACACTCCCCGCTAGATAGACAAAGAGCGCTAGTGCTCCCTGCATATGAGCAGAGGAGCGCTGATCTTCCAAAAGTTTCCAAGATGACTAATTCTCATAAGAAAGCACTTTGTTCCGATTTTCAAATGATGGTGCTTCTTCTTCTAACATGTTTTAGGGGTTGTATCAAGTGTTCTCACGGTGTCGTTCATGATGCAACACTTATGACACTTACAACAATGAGAATGAGACATTAAAGAAGTCAGGAATTTTGATATGTAATAGAATTCCCCCCAAAGTGTGAAGTCAGAAAATGAAAGATGATGGTCAAAACACTTTGTAGATTCTTCAAAGCAAGGGTATGGAGTCAGGGAACCTGGTAGAAGCTGTAGACAACCATCAAACAATGTTAATATGTGTTCCATTCCCGAGGTAGACATACATATTCTCAGGCTATAAATGACTCAAAGTATGGCTGCCAATAAATAAACTACGGATCCATGATGATATTGACTAAGGGTATGGCCACCGGAGATACAATGTGGATCCATACTTCCATGACATGAACTAATCGTAGCCACGTAAAATACAGAGTGGATCTTTGTGATGATAAAACATAGCCACAAAGCAACACAATGTGGATCTACGAGACAACGTAAGTATCAACATGCTCAAATGAATTCCTTTGCAGCCTGGGTAAAGCATAGATCAGAATGAATACTCAACCCAGGGTCTTCATCCCAATCCTTATGTGGTACAAATCTAACCATGTGAATAGATGTTTTGATGTCGAACATGGTAGAAACCACTTGATTACCGATCATTGAGGTAAAACGTTAACAAGTGCAAGGGAAATCACCAATGATGTCAATTACTCCCAAGATACCCTATTACATTCCAACGAATGTGAATAGATGAGCCGAAGTCAAATATCCGTGGAATCATATGATCAGAGGTCAATGATGTAAACCTATTTTTGGAAGCGAGGAGGCCTGCCATTGAAGCATGCAGGTCCCAAGGTACTAACTGGTTTCTAAGTCTAATTCCCGAACAATGTGTTGACGTCAACAGAAAAATAATCGTCGAAGGAGGGACTTGATGCATCCCCATTGTCGACACAAAACTGACACAGGAAAGTGATAAGATATAGAAGATAAACAAAGACTGATACGAGTGTGGAAACTGGTAATTGTATAGATGGTTGACTCTCAAGGAAAATACTTACCTTATACACTGAGTCATGACATGAGACTTGGTAGAATAAACACAGAGTGGAACAAAACATAATGCAACTAGTGCTGAGGCATTATTTGGAAGTTTCAAAGGAGTGGACAGACTCATAGTATTGGTTCAGTGCAGAGGTTTAACAGATTATCCAAGTATTCAGTGTGAAGGTTAAAACAAGTTTCGTGTTCAAGGGCAAATGCAAGATATTTTTACAAAAGTTTTCAAGAAATGCGACCCACTTCCTTCAATTTGTCCCCCATCTAGATAGATGAGTACCTCTTTTTAATTTAACAAGCTCGAGGAGGATAACACATGCTTGATATAACTCACTATTACACATGAAATTGCACACCTAGGTACCTCGCCCTAAGTGTCGTAAGTGTCATATAAGTGTCTCATACACCTTGACACCATGGAATAACCTATGCCACAATCCCTAGTCAATGTGGAGGAGTGATATATTACATGAAGGCCAAAATACCAAGTGCACATGAATTATTATTAATATTCATGAAAAAAAATAAATTAAGTGTGAGAATCAAGTGCACATGAATTATTATTAATATTCATGAAAAATAAATTAATTAAGTGTGAGAATCCACCTCACATTTGGTTTCCTATTTTTTAGCGAGGGTGGAGGATCTCATGGATGGTTGAAATATTTCCTCCTTAAAATCCTTGAGAGATATTTCCTCCCTAAAATCCTTGAGAGATATTTCATCCCTAAAATCCTTAAAGATATATTTTCTCCCTAAATATCTTTCAGATCCCTTTTTAGTGGATCTGATGAGTGATCCTCTCCATGGTGGTTAAGCCTCCAAATCCTATATAATGAGGGCTTTCCATGGAGATGAGAAAGGGAGAAGTTTAGAGATACCAAACTTATGATCTCATAAGGGAGAAGTTTAGAGATACCAAACTTATGATCTCACGAGGGGAGAAGTTTAGAGATACCAAACTTATGATCTAATAAGGGGAGAATTTTAGAGATACCAAACTTATGATCTCATAAGGAAAGAAGCAAATTTGAGGTATCAAACCCATGGTCTTGGGAGCTTTGTGAAAAGGATGGACAAGGAGGACTTGGAGAGGCTGCTGCGAATTCACAGATGGTTTGTAAGTATCTCTTTTGAATTCTCATTAATACATATGATTGGCATGTTTCCTTCAAGTTTGTGTACATTTTCATGGGCTTGTCTCTTTTGATGAATCTAGTTTTAAACTAATCTTGGTAGAATAGGAAGTATTTTTTTGTCTTCGTTGTCTATTGGATTGCATAATTCATTGAAGGACTTGAATATCAAGTTCAAACCGGACCGAGCGAGGACAAACTTCAGAAAAAGGTACTCATACTTTCTTCCTCTTTTCCCTTGACTAGTTTAGCTACATTTAAAGGAATGTCACTGTTCAAAGTTATCATTATTATGTCTTGGTCATAGGGGTCTAAGGTCCAAGAGGACATTCAACTCCCATAAATTCAAGTCTTTCTCTAGATCTCGTAGATATTGAGTCGAGTCTTTAGCTAGATCTCGTAGATGTCGAGTTGAGTCTTTCTTTAGGTCTTGTATTTGAGCCTTCCTTTCATCCAAATTTATCCTTTTTCTCCATCTAGAACAAAAATTGGTGACAACCTCAAAGTAGGTGAATGCATTGAAGCTTGGGGGGGGCATGTCTCCAGCCTTTGATTATCATTCTAGAGTTAAGCCAATAGATTTTCAAGCTGGGGGCAGAGTACCAACCATGCATGGGTATCCCTACCTTTGGAAATTACGTTGGGAATTTACAAGAATAGTTTAATTTTGTTTCAAGATTGTGTAAAAATAAAACCAATACCGAGCTTAGTATTTGTTCTTTCTCATGCTCGTAAATACATGAGAATGTAACTGAGTATACTTTTACCACTTTTTCAGACTCGTAAATTTTATACAAAAAATGAACCCCATGGAGTCTCCTTTAAGCTCTTTTCAGACTCTCTAAACATGAAAAGATTGTCAAGTGATCTTGCTTCCTTTCACACTCGTTAAAAGGTTTGAAAGGGCATCTTTTGAGTGGTAGTTTATCTCTTTTTCGACCTCGCAAGACTAACATTACAGAAAAGGACAACCCTAGAGTCACCTTTAAGTTCTTTTCAGACTCTCTAAACATGAAAACCACCAAGTTTTCCTTCTCTGGACTTATTAAAAATTACACATTGAAGGACCCATATGGGACCGAACCCTTACTTCTTCTAGTTCGTTAAACAAAGGAAGAGGGACTCACCAAAGGTGAGTTATATCGATCATGTGATATCCTCCTCGAGCTTGTTAAATTAAAAAGAGGTACTCATCTATCTGGGTGAGAGAAAAATTGAAGGAAGTGGTTCAAGGTTTTTGAGAATTCTTTATGACAGCTTTTGTCACTCTTGAACATGGAACCTGTTTGCATCTCGTCTTACAGTTGGGTAATCTGCTTGTCTCTGAGTCATACCAATTCCATGTGTCACCATAATTTTTCACCTAGTCGAAGAGTGCTCTTATTGTCATCACATTACATTTTGGTACTCGTCGAGTCAATGCTACCAAGTCAGTTGTCATGCCTCATCATGTTCAAGGGAAGCTTCACTTCAAACCATCCATCTGCAGTATTACTAGTTTCCATTTCCTGTGTTAGTCCATACTCATTTGATTCACCATATTAAATCACTTTCCTATGTCAGTTTCATGTCTTTGATAGGGGATACATAAAGGACCTCCTTCGATGAGTCTTTTCCTATCGACCTCAACACATCATCCAGGAATTAGACTTAGAAATTGGTTAGTACCTTGGGACCATAAGGATAGTTTTGCTTCTCTATGGCAAGCTCGTTAAAAAATGAAACATAGGTATTGAGCATAGTTCTTTCCCTGTGTCAATCTCATTAAAAAATGAAACAGTCACTTCTCCCATCAAGTCAAGTCTTTCACTAGATCTTGTAGATATCGAGTCGAGTCTTTAGCTAGATCTCGTAGATGTCGAGTCGATTCTTTCATTAGGTCTCGTATTTGAACCTTCATTTCATCCACCCTTATCCTTTTTCTCCATCTAGTACAAAAATTGGTGACAACCTCAAAGTCGGTGAATGAAATGAAGCTTGGGGGGGCATGTCTCCAGCCTTTGATTATCATTCTAGAGTTAAGCCACTAGCTTTTCAAGCTAGGGGCAGAGTACCAGCCATCCATGGGTATCCCTACCTTTGGAAATTACGTTGGGAATTTACAAGCATAGTTTCGCTTCTCTGTGGCAAGCTTGTTAAAAAATGAAACAGAGGTCACAAGCATAGTTTTCCTCTCTGTAGCAAGATCGTTAAAAAATGAAATAGAAATCTGGGGATTGAACCCAGAGCCATGAGCATAGTTTTCCTTCTCTGTGGCAAGCTCATTAAAAAATGAAACAAAGGTCTTGAGCATAGTTCATTTCCCATGCCAAGCTCGTTAGAAAATGAAACAATCACCTCTCCCATCAAGTAGAGTCTTTCTCTATATCTCTTAGATATCAAGTCGACTCTTTAGCTATATCTCATAGATGTCGAGCAAGTCTTTCGTTAGGTCTCGTATTTGAACCTTCCTTTCATCCAACTTTATCCTTTTTCTCCATCTAGTACAAAAATTGGTGACAACCTCAAATTCATTGAATGAATTGAAGCTTGGGGGGGCATGTCTCCAGCCTTTGATTATCGTTCTGGAGTTAAGCCACTAGATTTTCAAGATGGGGGCAGAGTACCAACCATACATGGGTATCCCTAACTTTGGAAATTACGTTGGGAATTTACAAGCATAGTTTAATTTTGTTTCAAGCTTGTGTAAAAATGAAACCAATACCGAGCTTAGTCTTTGTTCTTTCTTGTGCTCATAAATACATGAGAATGTAACCGAGTATACTTTTACAACTTTTTCAGACTCGTACAGGTTATACGAAAAAGGAACCCCCTAGAGTCTACTTTAAGCTCTTTTTAAACTCTCTAAACATGGAAATATTGTCGAGTGATCTTGCTTCCTTTCACACTCGTTAAAAGGTTTGAAAGGGCGTCTTTTGAGTGGTAGTTTATCTCTTTTTCAACCTCGCAAGACTAACATTACGTAAAAGGACAACCTTGGAGTTACCTTTAAGTTCTTTTTAGACTCTCTAAACATGAAAAACCACTGAGTTTTCCTTCTCTGGACTCGTTAAAAATTACACATTGAATGGCCCATATGGGATCGAACCCTTACTTCTTCCATTTCGTTAAAAAAAGGAAGAGGGACTCACCGAAGGTGAGTTATATCGAGCATGTGTTATCCTCCCCGAGCTTGTTAAATTAAAAAGAGGTACTCATCTATTTCGGTGTTGGAAAAATTGAAAGAAGTGGGTCAAGGTTTTTGAGAATCCTTTATGGCAGCTTTTGTCACCCTTGAACATGGCACCTATTTGCGTCTCATCTTACAGTTGGGTAATCTGCTTGTCTCTAAGTCATACCAATTCCATGTGTGACCATACTTTTTCGTCCAGTTGAAGAGTGCTCTTATTTTCACCACATTACATTTTGTTACTCGTCGAGTCAATGCTGCCAAGTCAGTTTTCGTGCCTCATCATGTTCAAGGGAAGTTTCACTACAAACCATCCATCCACAATATTACCGGTTTCTATTTCATGTGTCAGTACATACTCATTTGATTCACCATATTACATCACTTTCTTATGTCATTTTTGTGTCGTTTATGGGGGATACATCAAGGCCCTCCTTCAACGAGTCTTTTCGTGTCGGCCTCAACACATCATCCAGGAATTAGACTTAGAAACCAATTAGTACCTTGGGACCTACATGCCTCAATGGAAGGCCTCCTCACCTTCGATAGTAGGTTTACATCATTGACCTCTGATCAGATGATTCCACAAATGTTATACTTCAACTCATTTATTCACATTCATTGGATTGTACTAGGGTACCTCGAGAGTCATTGACATAATTGGTGTTTTCCCTCGCACTTGTTAACAATTTACCTCAATGACTGATAATCAAGTGGTTTCTACCATGTTCGAAATCAAAACATCTATTCACATGGCTATATTCGTACCACATCGGTATTGGGATGAAGACCCTAGGTTGAGCATTCACTCCATTAAACTGCTTTTCTGAGGCTACGAAGGAGATTATTTGACCACACTGATGTATATATTGTCACATAGATCCAAATTGTATTGGTCCATGGCTATGTTTTATCATCTCGTAGAGCCACTGTGTATTTTTCGTGGCTACGATAAGTTCATGTCATGGATGTATGGATCCACATTGTATCTTTGGTGGCCATATCCTGAGTCAATATTTTTCATGGATCCATAGTGTATTGGTCGATGAACGTGCTTTAAGTCATCTCATATTCCTAGCATAGGTATGTTTGCCTTGGAAATGGAACATTTTTTAATACTGTTTGATGGTTGTTTGCAGCTTCTTCCAAGTTCTCCAAATCCACACCCTTGCATTAAATATTTGTAAAGTGTTTTAGCCTTCATTATCTCTTTTGACCTCACACTTTAGGGGGAATTCATTTACACATGAAATTTGCACACCTAGGTACCTCACCCTAAGTGTCGTAAGTGTCATATAAGTGTCTCATATATCTTGACACCATGGAATAACCTATGTCACAATCCCTAGTCAATGTGGAGGAGGGATATATTACATGAAGGCCAAAATACCAAGTGCACATGAATTATTATTAATATTCATGAAAAATAAATTAATTAAGTGTGATAATCAAGTGCACATAAATTATTATTAATATTCATGAAAAATAAATTAATTAAGTGTGAGAATCCACCTCACATTTGGTTTCCTATTTTTTAGGGAAGGTGGAGGATCTCATGGATGGTTGAAGTATTTCCTCCTTAAAATCCTTGAGAGATATTTCCTCCCTAAAATCCTTGAGAGATATTCATCCCTAAAATCCTTAAAGAGATATTTTCTCCCTAAATATCTTTTAGATCCCTTTTTAGTGGATTTGATGAGTGATCCTCTCCAGGGTGGTTAAGCCTCCAAATCCTATATAATGAGGGCTTTCCATGGAGATGAGAAAGGGAGAAGTTTAGAGATACCAAACTTATGATCTCATAAGGGAGAAGTTTAGAGATACCAAACTTATGATCTAATGAGGGGAGAATTTTAGAGATACCAAACTTATGATCTCATAAGGGGAGAAGTTTAGAGATACCAAACTTATGATCTCATAAGGAAAGAAGCAAATTTGAGGTATCAAACCTATGGTCTTGGGAGCTTTGTGCAAGGGTTGGACGAGGAGGAATTGGAGAGGCTGCTGCGACTTCATCTACGGTTTGTAAGTATCTCTTTTGAGTTCTCATTAATACATATTCTTGTCTCATTTCCTTCAAGTTTGTGTACATTTGCATGGGCTTGTCTCTTTTGATGAATCTGGTTTTAAACTAATTTTGGTAGAATAGGAAGTATGTTTTGTCTTCTTTGTCTATTGGATTGCATAATTCATTGAAGGACTTGAAGATCAAGTTCAACCAGGACCAAGCGAGGAAAAACTTCAGAAAAAGGTACTCATACTTTCTTCCTCTTTTCCCTTGACTAGTTTAGCTACATTTAAATGAATGTCAGTGTTCAAAGTTAGCATTTTTCTGTCTTGGTCATAGGGGTCTGAGATCCAATAGGAAATTCACCTGTCTGCAGGGGAATTTTCCTACAACACTCACCTTCAGTAAGTTCCTCCTTCTTTGTTTAATGAACTGGAAGAAGTAAGGGTTCGTCCCCATATGGGCCCTTCAATGTGTAGTTTAACGAGTCTAGAGAAAGAAACTCGGTGGTTTTTCATATTTAGAGATTCTAAAAAGAAATTAAAGGCGACTCCAGGGTTGTATTTTTTCGTAGTTTTAGTCTCCGAGGTCCAAAAAAGAGATAAAAAATTACTCGAAATATGCCCTTTCATACCTTTTAACGAGTGTGAAAGGAAACAAGATCACTCGACAATATTTTCATGTTTAGAGAGTCTGAAAAGAGATTAAAGGAGATTCGAGGGGGTTCCTTTTTTGTATAACCTCTATGAGTTCGAAAAAGTGATAAAAGTATACTCGGTTACGTTCTCATGTATTTGTGAGTGTGAGAAAGAACAAAGACTAAGTTCATTGGTGTCATAAGGTTACCAAAAGATGCTGCTCAAAATATTGTAAAATCAAGTTGTTCTAGGCACAAGACATTAGTAATTTCTTAAAAAAATAATTAAAAACCCAAAGATAGACTTTATAATAAGGAGAAATGACCTAATTGACCATATCAAATATCGAACTAGGTCAAAAATTCATTTTACCATTCTCCTCTGGTCTTTGGATTTTTACCCCTTTTTGTGCATTTTTTGAGCGTTGATTGCGGACACTGTGAGCGACCCTTTTCAAAATTATCTGGACTAGGTTGGTTGTTTCCTTCCCCTCATCTTTTTTCATGCCTTTTTAATGCATTTTAACCTTTATTTTAGGTGTTCTAGGCTCCTTGGAAATCCCTAGATTGTCGAACTGGATCAACGCTCCCTCAAGGCACCGAGGAGAGCACCATTCATGATTTCAAAACACCGGTGTGCATGATGAGGGGGTGCTAGTGCTTTGTTATCTTATTTGAGGGAGTGCTAGGTGCAAAACTAAAAAATTCTTTGATTTTTAGGCTAAAAAGAGGTAATTTTTTTCCATGATGATTTAGCTAATGATGATTAATTAATGTTTTTGCAGGTTTCATCTATAGCTAGCCATGATTGAGTGGAAGGAACGTGAACACGATTTTGATGAATTTGCCTCTCTTCAAAACCCTCAAGCGAGGGCGAATTTACACAATTATGGCTTGCTTAATTATTTCAAGCTTCAAAACATGAGAAAAGAAGTATTATTGCTTGAATACTTGATTGGTCTATGGGACGATGCTGAGAAAGCGTTCTGAATAGGGATTCATATGATTGAAATTGATATGGACGATGTGTATTTTTTTATGAGGCTCTCGAGGAGAGGGGCACCCATACTCTTTTCTTGGAACTAGGCTACTTCACAACCGACCAAGGAATATGTTGTCAAACATTGCATACCAGGGTCACAGTTGGTGGGTGGAAGAATCATGATAAAATATGTGAGAGACTTATCACTTTGATCTATGCTATTCACCATTACCAAGTTGGCGGGGAGCACCAGTGCTCATCTTGCTTCAAAATCACAAATCTCTTATGCCATACAGTGTTTGGAACCAAGATTGTTCAACTAGAGTGCAAAGTTCCTGAGGAATGTCAAAGAACAAATATCCAAATGCAGAACTGGCAGGTAAAAAAAACCTGGATATGGTTCTTTCTTGGTTTCATTTTTCTTAGAGAAGATCCCCCAGATGCAGCCACAGGTTGCAATGATAACACGTCCCATGACTGAGCCTCATATGGAGAGGTGGACCAGTATTTCCGCAAGGTTGGGGAATGATCCCTCATCTTTTAGATTCATTGCAGACTTCTTCGCATGGTGGAGAAGGCAGTTAGTGGTGATTGAGGAATTCCCCTATGCTGGGGAAAATTTTAGAGGCAGTGCTGACTTGGTACTCCCCAAGGGAATATAGTGGGATGCATCAGTTATGAAAGATAACATAACATTGCAATTAATATTTTTGTTTTGTCTTTTATATGTTTTTGTTTATACAACAAGATATCTAAACCATATTGTTTTCATCATGTAGATAAAGGTGCGTCACTTTTGGCGGAGATGCCAACATTGGGGCGTCGTGGGGATGTACAAGCGACAACTGAGCATGATGTTGTAGTGAGGGGACTCCGGGAGGTGGAGGGAAACCTCCGGGGTTTGACGATGGGTGTCCCCCCTTTGAGGAGGCAAGATGTGCCTTTACATCTTCAGTGACATACAGTTGGGGTCTCCGAAGGCCTTAATCATTTGTTACGATGGGTGACATGAGTAGTTATGTACTTTTTAGAGCACAACATGATACATGAGGATGATTAGAGTCCTCGGTCATTTTTTAGTCCTTATGATGATATTTGTTGGGCCCTTCATATTTGGGATAAGGAATCGCACAAGTTTGACTGAACACGAGTTGTGCAAGCTTCAGAAGTGTTAGGATATTTAGAAACTTAGGATTTATTTAAGATCTATTTTGTCTAATGTGTCATTAGGTAAAAGTGTGTTTCTTAGTGTGTTTCTTTAGTATGCATTAGTATGCATTTGTAGTTAGGAAATCCGAAGGTCACGATATGTTCCCGACACAGAGTGATCTGATGGTTCATAATTTCCTCGATCTTAATGACCAATGATCCATGGATTAACACCCGATTGGTACATGATCTCTATTTAAATAGCATGGAGGGTCATTTGATGATGATCGATTGTGAGAAAATCTCTTGTAAAATCTCTCTGTAATCTTTTTCTTTGCATTAATAAACTGCTCCAAGTGGCCGCGTTGGCTGGGGTCATGGATGTTTCCTTGTAGGGGTTTTACCACGTAAAAACATCAGTGTGTTGATATTTGATCTGGTTATGTGAGTGATTACTGAAGGTGTTCGTCCTTTGTTAGAATACCTATGTTTTAGAACATGGTATCAGAGCCTGTTGGAAGACCCGCTCCTGTTGTAGATCAAGATCGTGAAGCTGAGTTGCCTCATCTCCATTTTCTGTCATTTCCATACATTTCTGGGCTGAGAGGACTGTTCCACTGCGTCCAAGCACTCGTTTCAGTCAGTAACCCTTTTCGTTTCACTTGAAAAGGTTTCCGTTTTCCCAAGATACGACCATTATAGTCAGATTCAGAGCGAAATTTTTTTCTTGTGTGAAAAGAGTTTTTTTGAGCACGCTCTCCAAGGCCATCTTCCACAAAAAAAACAACAACAACAATAGCAACAACAACACCCCCAATACTCCTTCTAAACATTACAATATGTTTTTCTAGACCATTTGGTTAAAAGTTGCCTTATTAAGTAAGAGGTCTTGAGTTCAAGTCTCTCTTTTGCTACTTTTTTTGAAAAAGTTCATGCTAAAATTGTAAAGTGTATTTCACTTCAAGTATAAAAGTGAATCACTATAAGTAGCTTTAATATTTTATTTTAGAGTTATTTATTTTCCAACAAATTTTCTGTTATAAAGTAACTTCATTGTAAAAGTGATCCCCACTTCTCTTTATAAAAGTGGGTCACTTCATAAAGCAACTTATAACTCTCACATCCGAAGTCTGTTTTCAGTGCCGTTTTTTTTTAAACCGCATAACTTTTCGAGCTCTTTCCATTCGGATCATCAGTTTCAGTTTTTAAATCCATATTATCTACATATTTAATATGGATTCTATAAGTAATGTTTTGCTTACCAGCACCAACTACTTCCAATGGAAATCTCATATGGAAGATTTATTAAGAAGTAAATGCTTGTACCTAATTACCTTGGGAAAGGATAAAAAACCCACTGATGATGATAATAAATCCAAATGGGCTAATAGGAGTGAGTCCCATGGATGATTTTAGGGGCTAAATTTCGCTCATGGGCTAATTTTCCATGGTTTTTCCAAAAACGAGATTCGTTATTTTAAAAATGATTCACCCAAATTCTATAAGATAAAATTATTTTACCATAAAAATCGCCAAAATTTTATAAAAACTATACAAAATAATTAGAAATTTGAATATTTTTACAAAAATATCGCCAAACATTTAGAGTTGACATATGAAGGATTAGTAAGATTTGCCAAGGTTTCTACATTTTAAAATAAATTTCCATCCTTAAAATGATCCTTGGGAGTGACGAAGCACGTGGACTAATCATAATGCCCATCTCTCCTGATTTAAGGTACCACCTTCAAGAAATTGATGACCCCGAAGAAGCTTGGGAAAATATTGAATCTATGTTTGGTAAAATCAATATTATTCGAGCACAATAGTTAGAAAATCAAGTATTGACCTTGATTCCAAGTGATTTTTCTTGCCTTGGAGACTATCTATCTAGGTTTAAAACACATAATTTTATGTGAATAATGTAAGATAAAAATGGAGGAAGAGCGTTGCATCTATCTTATTCTTTCTAAGATAGGTAGTGCATATTCTGTGTTTGTATCTACCTTTTATGCCATGAGAGAGGCTCTAGGGAAAGATTATGAAAAACCCACTCTTGAGTCCTTTTGTGCTGCTTTGATTAGAGAGGAAGATAAGCTTGTACAACTTGAAGTGTTCAACACTGCAGGTACCTCCAATAAAGCCTTAGTTGCCCAGTAGAAATATAAACCCAAGTATCCCAAGAAGAAACATCCTCACTACAACAACAAGCAACATAAGGGTCACAAACCCGCTCAGACAACTTCAACTCCTAATGGTGACAAAGGAGCAAAATATAAAAATAAGAAGACTAACAGACATTGCAAATTTTGTGATAAAGATGGTCATGATGAGTCTAAATGTTTCAAGAATATGGAAGCTTTAGAAGCAACGATGAAGAAACACAACATCAATATTGATTCTACTTCTTCTTCTTCTTCTCATGGACATGCACTTTCCTCTTCTGGTTTCTCCTTCAATACAAATTCTACTTCTACTTATACTTCTGATGAGTGGCTTATTGATTCAGGAGCATCTTATCATATGGCTAAGGATAGAGCCATATTTTCCACTCTAAATGAATGTAACACCAAGAAAATATTTATTGGTGATGATAGATCTCTTAGTGTTGAAGTATCTGAAACAGTTCAAGTAGAAAATGGTCATTTCAATGATGTATTATGTGTTCCAAGTCTTTCTTGTAACCTTCTATCAATATATCAAATCACTCATTTAGGTGAAGGTAAAACCGTAGAGTTTTCACCTCACCAAGTTGTAATCAAGGATCTAAAAGATCGTAAGCATGTTCTTGCAATTGGAATTGCTGATGATATTACCAGGTTGTACAAATTTGAAAACTTTGGGTCACCATATTTTTCATTAGTTTTTGTTGCTCATAGCGATGACTTGGGCAAACTATGGCATGAGCGGTTTAGTCATCTAAACTATCTCTCATTGCAACAACTATGTAATCAACAGATGGTGACTGGTCTTCCTCTTGTTTCATGCAGAGATGGTGTTTGTTCCAGTTGTGCTCTCAGAAAACATCATCGGGATAGTTTTGAAAAACGTGCCTCTTGGCACACCTCGGGTCCTTTGCAGCTTGTTCATAGTGATTTGTGTGGTCCACTTTCTTATCCTTCTTTTTCTGGGTGCAAGTATTTATTAACTTTCATTGATGAATTTTCCATATGCATTTGGGTTTACTTCTTAAAACTTAAGAGCAAAGTATTTGACAAGTTTTTGTCCTACAAGGCCCTTGTAGAAAAGCATTCTGGACATCAAATTCAAAGGTTAAGAACAAATAATGGAGGTGAATATGTGAACAATAATTTTACAAGTTACTGCACTACACAGGGAATCCAAATGCAACACACTATTCCATATACACCACAACAAAATGGTGTTGCCGAGAGAAAGAACCGCACATTAAAAGAAATGGCTAATTGTATGATCCAATCTAAGGGATTAAGTCTAAAGTATTGGGCGAAAGCCATCAACTATGCCAATTAAATAGTAAATCACACTCCCACAAAGGCTCTTAAAAATATAACACTGGAAGAAGCTTGGACTAAAATTAAACCAGATGTAAGTCACTTTCGTGTATTTGGCAATAAGCATGGGCTCGCATTTCTGATGAGAAAAGGAAAGCATTGCAGCCTAAAAGTGAGAAGTGTATATTTGTTGGTTATTCTGAAGATGTCAAAGGTTACAGACTTCTTCAATCACATTGTAATGAAATTATTATTAGAAGAGATGTTGAATTTGTAGAAAATCTCTTGGCCTGCGAGCCTAATTTAACGTTTGTGCCTTCTTTGGCCTGCGAGCCTAATTCGACGGTTGTGCCTTCTTAGGCCTGCGAGCCATCTTCGACGTTTGTGCCTTATTCTAATTTGGTTTCTTCTTCATATGATGATAGTGAGGATGAAAATCCACCTCCACCTACTCACCCTCCTCCATATGAGTCCTTTGAACCTGAACTAGCACCAGCTACACCGCTTCCTACATGGGTCTGTTCAACATGAGAAGCAACCGATGATATTGTCAGTGATCCTTCAGATCAATGTTAGACACGCTCACAGTTCCAGTGAGCCTCTTCTCTTTTGGATCAAGTTTCATAAACTCATGATCCATAGACATTTGCAGAAGCTTCAGGTCATCCAGATTGGGATACAATAATGAATGAAGAGTATCATTCTTTAATGGAAAATGATACTTGGGATATTGTACCTCTTCCAAAAGGAAGAAAACTTGTCAGATGTAAATCGGTCTACAGAACTAAGCATGCAGTAGATGGAAGTATTGAAAGACACAAGGCTTAGTTAGTTGCCAAAGTATTTTCCCAAGTTGAAGGAATTGACTATAATGAAACCTTTGCCCCTGTAGCCAAAATGAATTCCGTCCACCTTGTTCTTTCCCTCGCTGCCTCACATAAATGGGATATCCATCAGATGGATGTTAAATCCGCCTTCTTGCATGGATATTTGTAAGAAGAAATCTACATGGAACAACCTCCTAGCTATATCCAGAATGACTCTAGCCTTGTTTTTCACCTCAAGAATTCTCTTTATGGTCTCAAGCAAGCTCCTCGAGCTTGGTATGCCAAAATGGACAATTTTCTTATTGCCACTGGATTCTCTAGATGCCATTCTGATCCTAATGTATATACCAGGAAAGTAGGAAGCCATCTCATAATCCTTGTCCTTTATGTTGATGACCTTATCCTTAATGGTAGTGACTCAAAACTTTTAAACCATGTGAAAACCATCCTTAAGAAGAAATTTGAGATGACAGACTTAGGCTTTTTGCACTATTTCCTTGGACTCCAAGTTTTGCAAACCAATGAAGGAATTTTTCTTTCCCAGTCTAAGTATGCCTATGACCTTCTTCGTCTCTTTCACATGGATGATTGTAAACCATCCCCTTCTCCCTTCCATTATGGAGTCACGCTTACTTCCACCTTTACTTCTCTTGAATTTGATGCCACCTTGTACCGTCAGTTAGTTGGTAGCCTCTTATACTTGACTCATACCCATCCTTATCTTTCCTTTGCTGTCGGTCTTGTTTATCGGTATATGAAAAAACCCCATGAAAGCCATTGGAAAGTAGCTAAAAAGATACTTCGCTATGTCCATGGTATAGTTCAGTTGAGGATACATTACATTTTAGAGGGGACTCCGTTATTGGTTGGTTTCACTGATTTAGATTGGGCTGGCGACCCTGATGATTAGAAGTCTACAGTAGGTTATGTTTTTAGCTTTGGTTCAGGACCTGTCACTTGGGCCTGTAAGAAACAACAGGCTATTTCACTTTCTTTAGAAGAAGCAGAGTACCGAGCGATGTTAAATGCAAGTCAGTAAGCCTTGTGGCTTCGACAGATCATTTCAGAGTTTGGATTCCAGTAGCAGCATCCGACCAATTTTTGGTGTGACAATCAGAGTGCCATCAAGATCGCCAAAGACCCAGTTCAACATCAGTGTAGAAAACACATCGAGCTACACATGCACTTCATCATAAAGCTCATTCATTATCAAGTTACTAAAGTTCTCTTTTGTCCTGCAGAAGATCAAGTTGCAGACATTTTCACAAAGTCTCTTACAAAAGCGAAGTTTTCCAAACTTCGATCTACGTTAGGAGTTCAGGAAGTTTCCATTAAAGGGGGATAGGCTCTAATGCCTCCTTCCTTCTCCTATTGTGTCACCATTGTAAATCCTTCAATCCTATCCCAAGTTGTTCTTAAGGGGGGATGTTAGGATATTTAGACACTTAGGAGTTAGTTAAGATCTACTTGGTCTAATGT
>ML811920.1:19191-72246 GCA_009831015.1 Picea engelmannii
TGTCACCATTGTAAATCCTTCAATCCTATCCCAAGTTGTTCTTAAGGGGGGATGTTAGGATATTTAGACACTTAGGAGTTAGTTAAGATCTACTTGGTCTAATGTGTCGTTAGGTAAAAGTGTTTTTTGTAGTGTGTTTCTTTAGTATGCATTAGTATGAATTTGTATTTAGGAAATTCGACGGTCACGATATGTTCCTGACATAGAGTGATCCGACGGTTCATACTCTCCTTGATCTTAACAACCATTGATCCATGGATTAACACCTGATTGGTCCATGATCTCTATTTAAAGAGAATGGGGGTCATTTTCCGATGATCGATTATGAAAAACTCTCTTGTAAAATCTCTCTGTAATCTTTTTATTTGCATTGATAAACTGCTCCAAGTGGTCGCGTTGGCTGGGGCTGTGGATGTTTCCCTGTAGGGGTTTTACCACGTGAAAACATCAGTGTGTTGATATTTGATCTGGTTATGTGAGTGGTTACTGAAGGTGTTCGACCTCTGTTGGAATACCTGTGTTGTTGAAAAAGAAGAAGCTGAACAATGGAGCAATAAAGAGCAACAAAAATTGGTTGTGAAAGACACCGCAATGCCAGCTAAGCAACAGATGGTTGCAACAGAACAAGGAAGCGTGAAAACCAAGACAAAAGACACAACCTAGCTATATATAGGTATGAACATGATTGTCAAAGGGTTGGGTTTTGTTGGTTGGTTGTAAGTAGCTTGGTTGGTTATCCATTGATTCGGTTGGATTGTAGTTCAGTCTGATCTTTCCCTCTTGGTGAGGTTGTTGTCAGTCGAGTTAAGTTAAGTTCCGAGTCTGTAATGTAATCAATATATTAGTCTGAGAATTGGAGCTCTGCGACATGGGTCAAAAGCCAAGAGTCTGTACAGAGCACTACTGTGTATTTATGAGTCTGTAATTAAAGGTTTTTGAAGATAATATGAAGAAGGACCTGAATTTTCAATATATGATATATCTCTGTGTGTTTTACTTATGCATTACAATACTTCTTTATGGGTTATAAGTTCTTCTTGATGGTTATGTGTTTAGATGCTTGTTCACAACGTAAGTAGGTTAGATTCTTGCATACATAAGATTCCGATCTGTTCATGTCTCTTGCGCAAGATCAGGATGAGTCCTGAAGGTTCTATGGATCCTACTAAATCTTTTCCTTACCCTTCCCTATCTATGTGTCTCAGCAACGCTTCGGGTGAGACTTCTTTTCTTTGGAGAATATGAAAATGCCAATTCTCTAGACTACTCAGTACCTTTTGGTTGTAACCTGAGAAGGACCCTGGTCTGATCAAATTCACACCAACAAAATGGTTCCGTTGTAGAAGCAACACTCCTTGCCATGATGTGGTAGGACAAAGTTGGAAATTTTCAAGGAGTGAATGAGTGAGCCTTAGAGTTGGTCCCATAGTTGGGCCCTTCGTTTGAAGAGGAAAAAGAAGATAAATCACAAACAAAAGAGAAGAAGGAAGAAGAAAAGGAGGACAAGGGAAAACAACAGATGCTCCTGGAATCTACGAAATAACCAAGCACTTGACTCGAGGGTGAGTGTTATTGGATAAATCGGTAAATGCAAACATAAACTGATCTCCCTATATCCACCTAGATCTAGAGAAAAACAAGACAAAACATGGCGCATTCCCTAGGCTCTAATCATCGAATTTACTATCGAACAAAAGATGAAAGACATACCTTTAAGTGTCGCTTCCTTATGTCTTTGTTGTTCCTGTTTTTCTCTAGTTCTCTTGTGATACTGATCCTGCAGTGAGACACAAACCAACCAAAGTGAAAGAAACAATAATATATTCAATGACAACCTTTGCATGTGATCAAGGAGTCATGTAATAAAATGAGAACAATTTTATGAGAAAGAAACATGCCACTGTATTATATAATGTGGAAGAAAGATACAACCAAATGCCTTGATGTTGTCAGGTTCCTTCCAATAGTTCCTTGCTTCCCACACACTTCTTGCACCAATGGATTCTGAGATTGTGTATCTGATAGCTACTCACAATCAATCTTGATAAATAAAATCTCAAAGCCAACATAAATTTCCCAAGCTCAATCCAACTACAAAAGCCAAGCTCCAAAACCAACCAACTTTCTCCATGAGAGCTCCTCTCCTTTTATAAGCTGAAGAGGATAAGGTGAGGAGGTTAGGATGATCCCACTAAATCATGAAAGCAAGTAAGATCCAAACCATTCGGAAGCCACCTCACTATAGAAGCTTCTACTTCTAGAAGCATCGAGAAAATGCTCATTTTTCCCATGTACGAAGGTCGCCACACGCTAGCTATAGAGAAACCTGTGAAAACTCTGCAGCCTAGCTATAGTGCAACCTGCAAAAATTAGGCATTTTCGCACCCTGTGTATATAGTAGCCTATGGAAATCCTCCTTAATAAGGTTTTTACAAAGGAAAATACAACTTCTTCTCTCAGGGAAAGTTCTTCTCCCTTCTTTCTTCAGGAATTCAAGCCACTGACCCCTTTGAAGGTAACAAATAGGTTTACATCATTAACAGTCATAGGGATGATGAAAATAATGTGTAACAGAGAGCCCCCCAAAGTATGAAGTTAGAACAGAGTGATAGCTGATATACTTTGTCAAGTGTGTGTAGGGAACAAAGAACAGACGGTCATAAACTTGCCAACAATCAAGGAAATATAGTACAATCATATATCATCACTGAGGTAGGGATTCCCACACTCAGAATACAAATGAATCAAAGCATAAATGCCAACATGCAAAGATACATGTCAAGTAATACAGGTCATGGCCACCAAACACACATTGTGGATCCATGCCATTATGACTCAAAGCTGAACATAGCCACCAAAAATACACTGTGGATCTATGTGCTAAAGACTCAAATTTGAACATAGCCATGAGACATACAATGCGGATTTATGAAATAGTACAAACTGAATATACTCCAACGCAACCTGAATCTGTGAGAAAAGATTCAGGGTCTTCATCTCCACCACTCTATAGTACGAATCTAACCATGTGAATACATGTGCTAAAGTTGAACATGGTAGAAACCACTTGATTACCGATCATTAGTGTATACCGTTAACAAGTGCGAGGGAAATCACCATTAATGTCAATGACTCCCAAGGTACTCTAGTACAATCCAACGAATGTGATTTAATGAGATGAAGTCGAACACTTGATGGAATCTCTCAATCATGGGTCAATAATGAAAACCCACTGTCAAAAATGAGGAAACCTGCCATTGAGGCATGCAAGTTCCAAGGTACTAATTAGTTTCTAAGTCTGATTCTTGGATAACGAGTTGAAGTCAACAGGAAAAGACTCGTCACAGGAGGGCCTTAATGTATCCCCCATCAATGACACGAAACATGTAACGAGATTTGAAGTAGATCAAATAAACAATGATTTAGGACTAACTCAGGGATGGCTGACACAATAGAAGGCTTAAGGACTGTAGAAATGGTTGACACAATAGAAGGATTTCCGGGTTGACCTTATTTTTGAACATATTGACGACACAACAACTATCTTGGAAAAACTGACTCAACAATAGGGATCATAGACCAATTTGTAATCTCATAAAGAAGTATGATCAAGAGACAAGAGGATATTCCAACCTAGACACAAGGCGAGTGAAAGGGTGTCATGTTCAAAGGCGACCCTTCCATGGAATACAGGTTTAGACACGTTTCTTTCCCAATTTTTCCCCCACCATTTCTGGCAAGTACCTCTTTATTTTTATGCAAGATTGAGGAGGATAACATATGCTTGTAATGTAAGCTCATCCTTCAGATGTGTCCCTAGGAAGGAGTGGTTTGGTCCCATATGGTCCTTTCGATGTTTGTTTTACAAGTCCAAAGAAAGAAAACTTAGGGGCTTTTCATGTTTAGAGAGTCTGAAAAACACTTAAAGAGAACTCTCTTAGTTTCTTTTTCGTAAATTAGTTTGATGAGACTGAAAAAGTGATAACCTACCGCCCATCAAAATTTTTCTTCAAATACTTTTACGAGCGTGAAAATAACAAGGTTGTTCGATAATCTTTTCATGTTTAGAGAGTCTGAAAAGAGCTTAAATGGAACTCCAGGGGGTTTCTTTTTCGTATAACCTTTACGAGTCCGAAAAAGTGATAAAAGTATACTCGGTTACATTCTCATTGATTTACGATCATTGGAAATAACAAAGACTAAGCTTGGTAACTTATTCTCATGTATTTATGAGCATGAGAAAGAACAAAGACTAAGCTTGATATTGTTTTCATTTTTACACAAGCTTTAAAACAAAACAAAACTATGCTTGGACCTGGTTTCATTTTTACACAAGCTTGAACCATAGAAAACTAAGCTTGAGGTAGGTGGTTTCATTTTTACACAAACTTGAACCATAGAAAACTAATGCTTACGAATTCCCAACGTATAACACATGGAATGGTTAGTACTTAGCCCCCAGCTTAAGAAACTAGCAGCTTTATCTTCAACATGAAGTCCATAGGCTGGAAGCAAATGCCCCCCAAGCTTCATTTCATCCAACTACAAAGGAGAATGAAATGAAGCTTCAAATACTAGACGAAGGACTTGACTCAAACAGGGAGGGGGAAGTTGTTTCATGTTTTAAAGAGCTTCAAATAGGAGAATAACTATGCTCGAGAATCCAGGTTCAAACCCTAGACCTCTGTTTCATTTTTTTAATGAGCTTGACACATAAAAAAGAACTATGCTCATAACCCCTATTTCATTTTTTAACGGGGTTGGCACAGAGATTCAAAAACTATCCTTGTAGCTGGTTTCATTTTTTAACGATCTTGAAAGTAGAAAAACATGCTCAAGCCCCTCTTCTTGATCATGGCTTCCAAGAGGACAGTGCTCTGGAAGGACACCATGTCAAGGGACAAAACTCGGTCATGGCCTCCAAGAGAGATTCACTCGATGGAAGAAGCAAACTCTGGGAGGAACACATGTCGAGGGCCACGATAGGGTCAAAGATACCATGCTCTAAAAACCCGATTGAAGAGATCACCATGTCAACTATCAAATCCAAGTCATTTTCATTGGTAGCGAAAGGTATGGGAGACAATGCCACATAATTGAACTCTAGTAGGGATGATACCATCTGTATATAAGAACCGTGTAGGGGGGTCATTGAGGTCAAGTCAGGACCAAAAAACAAAAGTTGATCAATGGTCACAATTATTCCATCGTGCGGGAAAGATATCACATGAAAAAGAGTGGACACGATAGCTTTCATGGCATATACATAATCTCGCCCAAGGAATAAAGAAAAATCCAAGGGGTCTTGGACTACCATGACATCAATAAAGACAGTTCCCCCACCTAAAGTTACAGGAAACTGAGGAAGGGTCCCTAAAGGTTGAATGGTTCTTCTGTTAAAAGCTAACAGATTCTGCATAACTGGCACAAGCTGAGGACAACCCAAAGCTTGCCAAGCAAGAGAGGATAAAATACTAATGGACACACCTTCATCTATCAACGTCTGAGGAACGTCCCGACCACAAACCTATACTATAATCTGGAAAGGAATGTGAGAGGGAAGATGAAGTCCATTTAACACACCAAAATTAAAAAGGATGGTCTCATTACTTGGAGGGGGTTCCAGGGGAGAAGGAGGAATGCCTTCCAGCATGGTAGATTCTATATCAACGAGAAAAACATGAGCAGTATCGGATTTACTCTTGAGCGAGAGAGTAGAATCAACCGATGACGAGATCATATCGACCACTTGGTTTGCATTCTCCAAGGGGAGAATGGGGTCGATGGTTGGAAAAGGATTGACCGCTGGGGTTTCACTCTCTAACGAGAGAGTGGGATTGATCGAGGATGGGATTGGATAGACCACTTGGTCAACTGGTTCACCTAAGGACATGGCTATATTCACCACTTGATCGACCAAATTGACTGATGAAGGGACTAGATTGATCATTCCATCAACTACAGGTGGGTCGAGAGTAAGCTTGTGATAAGCAGCTGGAAATTGAGGTTGTGAAACACTCATTTCTTCTAGTAATTTTTAGGCTTCATCCATACGAGGGAAAAGGTGAGTTATATGAATCCCTTGCATAACATACATGGGAACTTGACTCTACTTTTCTTCTTCCCAACGATATCTTGACTAGTTAACGGGATGTCATCAACATGTTGTTCAGAGGCTAACGACACAGGTTAGCGAGGGTGTGTAGAACAAGATTCTATAACCTTGGATGGACCAGGGCAATCCTTAAGAAGATGTCTGCCCTTACAAATCCTGCAAAGGTACTTGGGCTTACGGCTTGTTTGGGTGATCTTGACATCATCAACACTCCTGACACGATTAACAGTAACTGGTTTCTTTCCAACATGTCCGACAGTGGTTAGAAGTGTGGATCCTTGTTAATTTTTCTTCTTCTTATTCTTCCTTTTCTTCTCCTTCTTATCCACTGAGTTACTAGCTTCAGAGATTTCACTTGACAAAGAATATGAGCAGGGATGATTTTAAGGACGTAAATTTATTTTAAAATATAGAAACCTTGGCGAATCTTACTAATCCTTCATATGCGAACTATGAAATGTTTGGCGATATTTTTGTAAAAATATTCAAATTTATAAGGATTTTATATATTTTTGTATAAAATTTTGGTGATTTTTAAGGTAAAATAATTTTATCCTATAGAACTTGGGAAAATTATTTTTAGAATAACAAATCTTTTTTTGGGAAAACCATGGAAAATTAGCCCATGAGCGAAATTTAGCCCCTAAAATCATCCCTGAAGATGAGATGGAAGAAGACCTTGCAAGTGGAGAAGGTGAAGAAGATCTTACTGGTGAAGAAGGCGAATTATCAACATGAGGTTGATGTTCTTGGGGGGAAGTGCTTACAACATAATCACTAGCTGCATTCAGGATTACCTGAGTGGAAAATAACCATACTGGTAATCCAATTGTGAGACCTGGAAGGCTCAAAGTAGCAATGTGAGGAGGACCAATGTTCCTGTAAGAAGGAAAAGCAAAAGGTTCCCCTAGAACATGGGTTCCTTCATTGGTCATTCCGAGAATGAACACCATTAAATAAATATCCAACCTAGAGTTTGCTAGGGAGAACAAACAACACACACTAAAAATCTAGTAAGCAAACAAGCAAACAAAACCTTCTCACAATGAGCACACTTGTTGGTGATGAAATCCAACATTGCGGGAACAAAGTAAGAAGGGGTTGAGATAGAGCGGGTGGAAAAGTTACGTTGATGACCTGCTTAATGGACTTACACCCTGGTGCAAGCTCCCACACATAATCATGGATATACCCTCCAAGGAGCCTGAGTGAGTTTGGCCAACGTCGATTCCAGGTACCGTGAAGACTTGCCCCTCCACAGTCACTTTGTGTAAAGACCCTAAAGAGATAGGCCACTAAGGTTACCAATTACTACAGTGATGCCTGGGGAAACAATCGACAGTTTGATCCACGCGCAAAGGCAGGGTATCTAGCCCGAAATCAACTTGAAAGGATTCCACTCATCATTGTGGGTATACCTTCAAGCGATCCCCATAATACGCACAATCTCTACACCAAGACCAACAAAGAAGGGTGAGTAACTCTGTCAGTCTCAATGTGACCTCGTGATTGACCCTTGTGTTAGAAGGGATTCCTAGGAAAAAATGTAATATGTAGATTTATCTCTCCATAAATCAAGATTCTATGTTTGTTCGTAGCTTTGGAAAGTTATCTTTCACACCTATTCCAAATCCCTACAACTAATCCAATGTAGGTTTTCTACCATAAAATATAAAAATGTCTAATAAATTTTTATAAGCGCTTTATTTTATGGCTATTATTACTCAAAAGGAAGATGGCGTGAACAATATGGTGTTTTGACTGACGTGAAAGTTATGCAAAGAGATGAAGATGAAATATTTTCATTTCGATGAAAGATATGCTATGAGAAGGAGAAAACATGTATCATTCTCAGATGCACAATGTCCCAAAATTTATTAAATTCATCAATATCAAGATTCTCAAGAAATGAACAAAAGAGACTATACACCAATACATGATTCATGGACCAAAAATCATGAGGCAATTTTTTTTTAAGAATTTAAGACCAAAAATCATACAATTTCGTTACTTCAAATGCAAGGATGCCCCCAATCTGATGCAAAGAAAAAAAATTAAAACTTTTGTTTCAAAGAGACACTAAAATTAAGAGTGATTTTCCTCAAAACAAAAGCAACCCAAACTAAGTTTCTCTTTTAACACTATTTATTCAAAAAAAATGTATTCTTTCACTAAACAATTCTAAAGAAAAACAATGCTTTGTAACAGAAAGACACTCAAAGGAAGAGATCAAATCTTTCAAAAACAAACAAAGCAAAAATAAGGTAAATATGGCTGAAAGCATATTCAAATTTTGTCAAGTAGACTGTAATTAGACCCAACAAATCACCCCATAACCATATCACATATCTGGGTAGGGAAAACCTCCAAAAAACAATCTTTTTCACAATTTCTGCAGGCTGGAAGACTAGCACAGTGTGGAAATCCTTGATTGCCGCAAGCCAGAAATGCGTAGGGTGTGGAGTTTCCGCACTGGTCTAAACAGGTAGGGTGCGGAAATCCTAAGTCGTCGCATTGTCCCCCAAAGCAGGGTGTGGAAATCAAATTAAAAATGGAAAAAATGAAAAGTATGAAGGTTTTGTCAGTGAAGTTTAATAGTTAGAGAGTCAAGATGGATCTCCTAGTGACTCAGAAAACAGAACCCAGGCAATCAAAGAAAGAAAGAAAGACAAACTAGGAAAACAATCCGTTCTCCCCAGTGGAGTCACCAATTTCGTTATTTGATAAATTGGTAAATGCGGACATAAACTGATCTCCCTAGATCCACCTAGATCTAGAACAAAACAAGACAAAACGTGGTGCTTTCCCTAGGCTCTAATCATCGAATTTACTATCAAACAAAATATGAAAGACATACATTTAAGTGTCACTTCCTTATGTCTTTGTTGTTCCCGTTTCGCTCCGGTGCTCTTGTGATACTGATCCTGCAGTGAGACACAAACCAACCAAAAAGAAATCAACAATAATATATTCAATGACAACCTATGCATGTGATCAAGGAGTCATGTAATAAAATGAGAACAATTTTATGAGAAAGAAACATGCCACTATATTATATAATGTGGAAGAAAGATACAACCAGATGCCTTGATGTTGTCAGGTTCCTTCCAACAGTTCCTTGCTTCTCACACACTTCTTGCACCAATGGATTCTGAGACTGTGTATCTGATAGCTACTCACAATCAATCTTGACAAAGAAAATCTCAAAGCCAACCCCCAAGCTTAATCCAACTACAAAAGCCAAGCTCCCAAACCAACCAACTTTCTCCATGAGATCTCCTCTCCTTTTATAAGCTGAAGAGGATAAGGTGAGGAGGTTAGGATGATTCCACTAAATCATGAAAGTGAGTAAGATCCAAACCGTTCAGAATCCACCTCACTATAGAAGCTTCTCCTTCTATAAGCATTGAGAAAATGCTCATTTTTCCCACGTACGAAGGCCACTGTGCCCTAGCTATAGAGAAACCTGCGGAAACTCCATAGCCTAGCTATAATGTAGCTTGCAGAAATCAGGAATTTCTGCACCATGTGTATATAGAAACCTACATAAATCCTCCTTAATAGGGTTTTTACAAAGGAAAATACAACTTATTCTCTCAGGGAAAGTTCTTCTCCCTTCTTTCTTCAGGAATTCAAGCCATTGACCCCTCTGAAGGCAATAGATAGGTTTACATCATTAACAGTCATAGGGATGATGAAAATAATGTGTAACAACGGGTCAAGGGTTGTGGTCAGAGCCTGTTGGGCCCTTCATTTTTGGGATAAGGAATCATGCAAGTTTGATTGAACACGAGTTGCGCAAGCTTCAGAAGAAGCTGGACAACAGAGCAAGAAAGAGCAACAAAAATCAGTTGCGAAAGACAACACAATGCCATATAAACAACAAATGGTTGCAACATAACAAGAAAGCGTGCAAATAGATATGGAAGACACAACCTAGCTATATATAGGGATGAACATGAGTGTAAAAGGGTTGGGTTTTGTTGGTTGGTTGTGAGTAGCTTGGTTGGTTAGCCATTGATTCAGCTGGATTGTAGTTCAGTATGATCTTTCCCTCTTGGTGAGGTTGTTTTCAGTCGAGTCAAGTTAAATCCCGAGTCTATAATGTAATCAATATATTAGTCTGAGAATTGGAGCTTTGCGACATGGGTCCAGAGCCAAGAGTCTGTGCAGAGCACTACTGTGTATTTATGAGTCTGTAATTAAAGGATTTTGAAGATAATATGAAGAAGGACATGAATTTTCAAAATATGATATGTCTTTGTGTGTTTTAATTATTCATTACAGTACTTCTTTATGGGTTATAAGTTCTTCTTGATGGTTTTGTGTTTAGATGCTTGTTAGCAACGTAAGTAGGTTAGATTATTGCATACATAAGATTCATATCTATTCATGTCTCTTACACAAGATCAGGATGAGTCCTAAAGGTTCCATGGATCCTCTTAAGTCTTTTCCTTACCCTTCCCTATCTATGTGTCTCAGCAGTGCTTCAGGTGAGACTTCTTCTCTTTGGAGAAGATGAAAATGCCAATGCTCTAGACTACTCAGTACCTTTTGTTGGTAACCTGAGAAGGACCCTGGTTTGATCAAATTTGTGCCAACAATATTATGGGAATGAAGGCCCAAGTTTTGCCTTGTCATGTACTTTTGTATGATGTATTTCAATTTTTTTTTCTATCACACACACACACACATATGAGTTTTGCAGCACCTACGTATGTTGCATTTGTTTTTTTATGTGATGTTTTTGTACATGTGATGATCTAGATTATTTTCGGCACGAAATGAGATCGGAGATATAATAAAGAAATGCACAGAGATATCGAAGATATTCAATAATATAACAGAAATGTATCGGAGATGCAACCATAAACACATATATATAGTAATACATGATTTCTATTAATGAAAGAAATGTACAGAGACTATAAAAATACAGAGTGAAAGATTCGCTAGAATGGTTGCAGCTTATCTCTGAGAAGAGATGTGACGGCTACTCGCATTCGCAAGAAGATGATTACAATGAGGATCTGAAGGCCTTTTTACAATAAGCAAGAATGCCAAAAACCCTAGACATCCAAAAACCTAACCCTGGGAGATGAAGCGCCAAAAGTCATGTGGGCCCCGTTTGGGTAAGTGAGTACATCAACTTCCCGGGGTCGTAACTTTTGCATATGATCTCCATTTTAGGAGTGTGATAGCTCGTTGGAAAGGTATCATCAAGAATATTCATTTTAGGGGATCAATAATGCCTTTAGTTATCATTGAGAACCTCTATATCTAAAAACCTTCATTTGGGCCCTCAAAATGGCCTTGGAAGTTAAGACCTGCTAAAAATAGTAAATTACCAAAATTGCCAGAAAGCCATTTTGAGCCATTTGGAAAAGGTGGGTGGCCACCATTATCCACTTGGATCAATCCTCCCTCCTTAGGAAGAAATGGTCTCCATTGCGTTGAGTTCCCGGGGGAGAGGGAAAAGCATTTGTTGAATCTACATCTTGGTGAGCTGCTTGTCTTGCTGGAGACGTTGCACTGCTTAGTTTGTGGAAATCTGTCACGAACCTATTGTGGTTCAGGCTTCTCAACAAGTCGAGATACATGAGAGGATGATGTGCAGAAGGAATATTTGCACTTTTCTGCAACCTTTTCGACCTGCTTCTGTTGGATAGAAGGTGCTTGGGGAAAGGCTGTAGTGGTTGCAGTGTCCTTTTGTTCTCCTTTTGAACAGATTGTGAAGAAGCTGAATTTTGTAGTATGAGATACTACCTTGCGACACTTTTTAGGTGGAGCAGTAATCGGAACTACCTCTGGTTTTCTATAGAGATGACCCCCCAAAGTAACAATGACACTACGGGGTCGAGACTCATAAACAACATGGCGTCTCCACATATATGGTTGGCCCAAGAGAACATCACAGACATCCAGTGGGGAAACATCACATAATACCTCATCCTTGAAGGGTTGGATGCCGTATGACAATCAACACTGTTGGTTGACACAGAGATCTTGTCCTTGCTGAAGCCACCCAATGTTGTATGGATGCGGGTGTGGTGTTGTCGACAATCCCAATTGTTTGACGACCTCTGCTGAGATGAGGTTCTTCTGGCTTCTGCTATCAACAATAAAATGCAACGGGGTCCCCTTCACCCACATCTGTGAATGAAAAAGGCGCTCCCCCTCTTCATGATCTGTTGGTTCTTCTAGTTGAATTGCTACGGTCGTGACAGTGGGGTATGCGTCAATGATCCGTCCTTTACCATTATTTTCAAAATCAGATTCAGAATCAGGGTTCGGCTCTTTGTCTTTGGTCTCGGCCACCAATGACTGTTTTGAGCGACATTCATCGGTGTTGTGCCAGGGGCTTTTGTGGAATTCACACCATTTTCCAGTGTCCTTCTTTGTCTTCCTGTGACCCTTCTTTTCTTGTGTCTTGGACTGGTTTTCGGGTGATTTCTTGTTAGGGCTGTCTTTGTCATACTTTGGTTGTTGCGGATTTGCAGACCCAAATTCCCGTTTGTTCTGGTGCTTAAATTTCTGCTCAATTTTAACAGCATATCGATAAGAAACACCGAGTGATGAGATGTCCAGAAAATCCATTTCAGTTTGTATGTATCTGTGTAGAGCCCCACGGTATTTTAGAACCAAATGTCGCTCGGAGTCTTTGATACCCAGCTTGGTGCGCAAGATATGGAAGGTATTGGTGAAATCTGGAACTACTTGGCCCCTCTCTTTCCATAGTGTGGTCCATCTCATGTACTGGTCCTCATAGTTGCCAACAGGGTAATACTGTTCTTTTACCGCATCCACAAAAAAATCCCAAGTGGGATTGACCCCATATATTCCAGAATCCTCTGTGGAACTTTGCTCCCAGTAAGTTTCCCACCAATGTTTGACATGAGGGAAAGATTTAAGGAGTGCAAAGGTGATCTTTTCTTTGTCGGAAAAATTGTGAACAAAGAAATAACCTTCCAGCAGAGTTAACCATTTTTCTAGGGCTTCTGCATCTATCTGTCCTTCAAATACAGGAATATCAAAATTAACTTGTACCTTGAAATGAGAGGTGCCTCCAAAGTGGCCGCTTGATGAAGATGCGTCTGATGCTATCAGCAGGCGTTGAAGGATGTGGGTAAAATTCTCCATCATTTTGTTCCTCTGTCGCGTGAGAGCTTGCTCAAGCAACAGATTGATAGGATCGTCTGCTCCGTCGTTTTTCTTTTCTTCCACCATTGAGGGTTTCTTGGGTGTGCAAGAGTGATTGTCTTCAAGAGAGACAAGCTTGAGACCCAAATTTCTATACTCGGACCTTGTCAGGGACATGCACTGAAAAAAATGATCAAGAGCAGCTTGCTCTGATACCATTGATCCGGATTATTTTCGGCACGAAATGAGATCGGAGATATAATAAAGAAATGCACAGAGATATCGAAAACATTCAATAATATAATAGAAATGTATCGGAGATGAAACCATAAACACAGATATACAGTAATACACGATTTCTATTAATGAGAGAAATGTATAGAGACTGTAAAAATATAGAGACTATAAAAATACAGAGTGAAAGATTCGCTAGAATGGTGGCAGCTTATCTCTGAGAAGAGATGTGACGACTACTCACATTCACAAGAAGATGATTAAAATGAGGCTCTAAAGGCCTTTTTACAATAATAAGGAATGCCAAAAACCCTAGACATCCAAAAACCTAACTCTGGGAGATGAAGTGCCAAAAGTCATGTGGGCCCCGTTTGGGTAAGTGAGTTCATCAACTTCCCAGGGTCGTAACTTTTGCATACGATCTCCGTTTTAGGCGTGTGATAGCTCGTTGGAAAGGTATCATCGAGGATATTCATTTTGGGGGCTCAATAATTCCTTCAACTATCATTGAGAACCTCTATCTCAAAAAAACTTCCTTTGGGCCCTCAAAATGGCGCCGGAAGTTAAAACTTGCTAAAAATAGTAAATTGCCAAAATTGCCAGAAAGCCATTTTGAGCCATTTGGAAAAGGTGGGTGGCCACCGATATCCACCTGGATCATGTAATTTATGTTTAAAAATGTTTATCTATGCACAATATACCAATCCAACATGTAGTTTTCTAACAAATCCACAATCTTTTTGAGTTCTCTCGATATGTGTCTGTACTCAAGAAATTCAAAAGATCTTTTGAGATGACGAACCCTCAGATGGAGACATAGTAAAATCGAATTGTGAATGATGTACTCATGATTTAGTTGATGAACCACGAGTTGGGAATCGAGGTTGATAATTAATTGAGATATACCTAGGGAGGAGGCTTCGGTTAAGAGTCCGATGATGGCATGATATTATAAAATGTTATTGGTTTCATATCTGAGGAAAATCACTCCCGAACTTACTAACTCGCTAGAGTGGTAGATTACCCAAGCTACAAAAGTGATGTTCTGGGTATGTCGACCAATGCCATCCGTAAACCTGAAATAGATGGGAAATGATGATGTCATATGCACATGCAATCAGAAAGAAAAGTATAAGCAACAGCCGAGACAAAACTCGTGCACGCAAAAGAAAAGACTCACCAAGTCAAAAGTATATAATACAGTAATGTACAAACCACACATGTGAGATATTCTATGCATAGTACTTCTTGAGGTAAATCCCATTTCGGGGTTCACCGAGAGATATTACATCATACTCTACTAACTCATAGGCGCCTCTATGTAACACATTTTTTTATGATGTATGGCCCATGCCACATGGGTTCTAACTTTCCTGCCCTTAGTTTGTTGTGATATTGATCATAGACTAGGACTAGATCTCCCTCTGTGAAGGTGCGAGGTTGAATGGATTTATCATATTGATTTTTCATGCATTTTTGATACATATCGTTGATGAGAGAGACATCGCGACAGGTTTCATCCAACTTGGTTAGATATAAGAATCATTCCTCTTCAACAGAAGTGTGGGGTAAGAGTTCTACGTTGAGTATCAACGAAGGAATACCACATTCAATCGGTAATACTGCTTCTATCCTGTATACCAAATGGAAGGGTGTAAATCTAGTTGTAGTTTTAACTGAAGTTCGATAAGCCCAGAGTGCGGACAAGAGTTGCAAGTGGCAAGAGGTTTTGTTTTCTCCCACCATGCGTTGAAGCATGGTATTTAGGACTTTGTTGATGGATTCAACTTGTCCATTTTCCCGTGGATAGTAGGGGGATGAGTTTTCATGGAGAAAACCTAACTTGGTGCACAATTCACCCATCATCTAGTTCTAGAAATGGTATCCATGATCACTTACAGTAGCTTGTGGCACATCGAATCAAGTGATTATGTTATTAAACACAAATAATGTTACAGTGAGGCCATCTTTAAGAAATGTAGGCATAGCCTCAACCCATTTAGTGAAATAATCGATGACAATGATGATATAACCGTGCCCCCTGGTGGAGGTAGGCTTACATTGCATAAAATCGATGCCCCATTTTGCAAAGGGGCTGACGACAAAAATGGGATGAAGTGGAGATGGGTGGTTTCGTGATTTCCGCTGAAAGATATGATAGGGTGGGAATTTTTTAATGGCCTCGATGCAATCTTTGAATATGGATGGACAAAAATAACTGACACATAGAATTTTCTGGGCTATAGCCATCCAAGAAAGATGACCGCCACAAGGTCCAAGGTGACAGTCATTTAAAAATTGGTCAACCTCTTCATGGGTTAAGAAACATCGCAAGACAATATCAATGCCATGGCGGTACAAGGTGTTGCCAATGATAAGGTAGCGTTTTGAGTGGTGTCTAATGCAATGTCGTTCATCACGTGAAATGATAGGATGAAAGTGTTGGGTTTGGAGATAGAGAAGAATATATCCATACCAAGGATAAGATGTACTAATAAGGAACAAGGATTCATCAGGAAGAGAATCACTGGGCTTCATATCCTCATCATTAATATAGGGAAGATCACAAATTAATTTCGCAAAAACCAACGATTTCTTAGCGTTTGATTTGGAAAATTCGAGATCGAATTCTTGGAGAATGAAAATCCATTTGGAATACGTAACACAACACAAGATCTATTTACGTTGATTCATAATACATAGCCTAGCGAAGAGGCCTTGAAACTATGTTATTATGCTTTCTGTTCATCCCTCCGCTTAGCCTAAAAGATTCCAGCCCAGCCCAACAGAGTAGCCCAACCGAGCCTGGGAGCCAAGTGAAGTAGCCCAGTCGAGTAACCCAGCGCAAGATCTTCCCCCAAATACTTCAAGAGTTGAGATGTGGTACATGGGGTTCGATTTTGCGATGACTGTGGTAGTGCATAACATAATGTAATGGATAAATCTCTGGACGACAATAATTGCTGCCAAAGCCAACTTTTCAACATGTGAATACCAAAGTTCGGGACTAGATAGACTTTTACTCATATAGTAAATCACATGTTCGGTGCCATCATCCCCAGTGGAGTTTCTAATTTATGTTACATAATAATTCCCCAGTGGAGTCGCCAATTTCTGTTACAGAATAATTCCCCTGTGGACGGGTGAATCTTCCCTCGGAGTACATACCCCTCTACCAAGACAAAAAACTACCTTTGGACACTACCATTCCTATAGACTAATTATTCCCATAGAAAAAGAGAGTAAGAGGGATAGTATGATGTACCTCACTTTCTAAGTTTGTCCACGTTGCTCCAATCCACAAGTTCCAAACAACACCTGCAATGGATCACAAAAGACAAACAACTATCTGCTACTCTAATGGATTAGACAAAACCAATCAATCTTTGAAAGATTAAAACAAGCATAGACAAGTACATGTAAACACATACTAGAATGAAATAGGCCAAGTATATTGATGAGAAATTTAAAGAGACACTTACAATCTTCAAATGATGTTACAACAACCTCCCCAAGTCCTCCTTGTCCAACCCTTGCTCGAAAGATCCACGATCAAGATAACAATGCGTTGCTGATAATTTCTCCTCTCTGTTCACCATGAGAATGCCTCCATTTATAGGCTTTGAGAGGCTCAACCACCTTGGCTATATTTGGTATTAGTTGAGGATATGAATCCATCAGTTGTGATATCTCCCTTAGATGCATCCTAAGGGTTATATTCGAACCAAACCAACTCGATCCATCCATAGTTTTCCTTAGAGAAAAACGGGATTTATTCCCAGATTTTCTCAACCAATTCGACGCTCCCTTACAATGGGAAAAAAAGCGCTATAATTCTCTCTGCTAGATAGACAAAGAGCGCTAGCCCTCCTGGCATATGAGCAAGGGAGCACTGATCTTCCAAAAGTTTCCAAGATGACCAATTCTCATAAGAAAACACTTTGTTCCTATTTTCAAATGATGGTGCTTCTTCTTGTAACATGTTTTAGGGGATGTATCAAGTGTTCTCATGGTGTCTTTCATGATGTGACACTTACGTGAAGATAATGCGACACTTGCAAAAAAAGTGCGACACTTACGACACTTACGATAATGAGAATGCAACATTATTAAGGTGAGGAATTCTGATGTGTAACAATGTGCTTGTAACAAAGTGGAGCGGTGATGTTTTTTGGGTTGTTTTCCCTTTGATTCACATCGTTCTATGAGAATTGGTGTGCCTAGATCAATATTTCCTACCATGTTATTAGACTAATGTCTAGCATTGACATTATTTTTGGTTGTTCTCCCTTAGTGAAAATTGGTCTAAAAGCATGTTAAGGTCCCACCCTATCTCCCTAAGTAGGTTTTTACTTAATCAATAATGAACATATTTATTAAATAAGGTCCACTAGGTAGTTAGAGTGTGTAATCAATAATGTAACTGACCTCATTAAAGAATGTCCACTAGGTAGTTGATGTAGCCTCATTGATGAAGGCCCACTAGGTGGGTAGGGTTTGGGATAGATGGAAAATGATTTATAGTGGTATAATCTATGTAGATGGATTCCAAGTGATTAATATTGTATTCAAGCTCTACTCAATTGGAGGTTTCTCCCTTGAAGAGGAAAATGAACAAGGCTTCCTATTTATAATATCAATAAATATTTTCCTATTGTTGTAGCTTCAATACTTTAGCTCTTTTTGATTTTCTTGGTGTAGTTTAATTTCTATAAATATTTCTTTGATTTATCAATTTCATCTATCAAGGTACACCACAGAGCATTGGTCAACCTACACCAATTTGGAGCACTTGTGAATTTGGACCAAAATGGAGCACTAATGTTTTTTGGGATTATTGTCCCCTTAATGCACATTGGTCTAGGAGAGCTAGTGCACCTAGATCAATACTGTACCTAGAAAAAAATGGAGAATTGAATTTATTTTGGGTTGTGGTCCCTTCAATGCACATCAATCTAAGAACACTAATGCACCTAGACCAATATAGAGCACTAGTATGCTTGGACCAAAGTGGACCATTGATAAATTTTTGGCCTATTATCCCTATTGTGCATATGTGGTAATTTATAGCTAATTCTCTTTTGTATTAGTCTCACAGGTAAACCTATGGAAAATTGGATCACCATGACCCAATTTCTGCGAAAACTTTTTCCCTCCACCTCCACAAAACCTCTGCAAAAACCTCCACTAAAAATCTCTGCAAAGATGAACATTAAAAACAATTTATGAAAAAACCTTTTCTAAAGGATTACTTCCTTGTAGTATGATATTATTTAACTTATACACATTTAAGTACGCCTTCATCCTTGAAGTACCATTAACACATATGTAGGTTAGTTGTAATGAATTCTTCCTTAATAGTTTTGTAACTAATAATTCAACTTCCTTTCGAGTATCATTCCTTATTAATTATTTCATATGCTTTGCACTCCTTCACATGCCAAATCATCTTCTATGAAAATTTATACTTAGTGCCTTCTACCTATTCTACAACCGCACTTCTAATATGAACATCATCTTCAATTTTAGCTTGCTTCAATTATGCCTAGGCCATCTCTTTTCCATGCACACCATCTTGTTTCTTCTTCAACAAACAATTTTCTTCTTTGAAACTTCTCTCTTGAGAATTTATTTGTGTATCCTTGCAATATGTGCATGAATCATATTTTCATGCATGCACATATGATTCCGACATGCTTGGTTGTGCACCTTTATTTGATATTGTGCATGATGCTCTTGAAACATATCATATCACCATCTGGTTCACATGATTTCTACTAGTACATTTACATGGTACAACCTAAGTTCCAATGGTTGTTGGCCTTCCTCTACATGTCCTTAGTGTGTCTTAGATAGTTAAGTGCAATATTAACATGGAGCAATCACAGTCACATGTGCTATATTTTAACACACACAACTAATAATGACACAAATTAGTTTTTCAAAGGTAGATGGGCATGGCCCATAATTGGTGTTGTATGATGTTTCCATATAGTAATAATGCACTATCAGTGTAGATGATGACTACAGATGCACTCTAGAAATATAATCATTTTTATTTTCATGTATTTTTCATGGTATATCGGAGTTCCTTAGATGCACAATTATATAATGCCTTGTTCCGATAATATATGAACTAGTGTGTATTGTACACCATGTATAAACTTGAAACACCATGGAAAATTTATGAGAAAAACGTGGAAGATTTTTATAGCTAAAAAAATTACCAAAAAATAAGTAAATAAAGAAAACAAACCAAGTTACCTGGTTTCATGCTTGTTCCTAAGGTTCCATGGAGCTATATCTCAAGATTTAAGAATCCATGGTTTTTAGGATGAATTTACAAACTTGTCTTCACCATGGTCAAAGAAACAAGAGGACAAAGATGATAAGTTACAGAGACTAAGATGATAATGGAGCAATGATGCCTTGGAGTGAATCCACTATTAAAAGAGTGGAAAATGAAAGTAAAATTAAACTATAGCTTAATTTTTAGTTTTACCCTAGCAATGGTGCTTTGGGGAAAAATCCTCCTAATCAGGGTCTAGCGACTAGGAAGAGCAACGACACCTTAAAAGATAAAATTACTCCTATTCCACCCAAATCTAACAAGACCTAATTAAAATTAATGAAAGGGAGAGTAAATCAAGGTATGCACCTTAAGTCCTTCAATTTGTAGTAAATCCTTTCCTCTCACTGTTCGCTCTTGGATTGCAGTCCTCCTCCCAATGCTGGCCTAAAACAACTTCAGAGAACAATGTACAACAACATATGAATAATCACCAAGATCATTTAAAGGCCTAAATATTCATGGAAGCAATTTAGAAACATAAACATGAAGACACATAGATTTGGAACAATAAAATTCTCTTTTATTGAAAAAAAGATGATAAGATACAACCTTAATTTTGCCGACACTACTCCATGAACCTCACCCAGGTTCCTCTAATTAGACTCCAAGTGCACCATTCCCAAAGTGATATCCTTACAACCAACATGCCAATATAAGGAAATGGATGGATTGCATAAGAAGGATACATGATTGGGAATGATGAGGATGAAAACTCAAAACATAATGCAAAGGATTGGAATGAAAGGGGGAAATTTTGGCAGAGTTCACTTGCCTCTTCTTTCATATATTTTCAAATGACCCCACTAAGGCCCTTTTTATATGGAAAAATGATGCTTATTCGGTTTTCAGAAGGGATATAGGAGGTAAAATGGTTGTGCAACCTAAAATATCCCGTAAACTCCGTCAGAGAGCGCTGATTTTTTTTTATTTTTTGCAACTTTTGAGAGTACACACGGGATGTTAGGTATTTATGTCACATATGTATGTGCTCTACATATTTATCAGGGCGCGTACAACATATAAAAATATGTTTTTAAAGAGGAACCTCAACAAAAGTGGCTGGCAAATGTGTAAATGAGTAGGCCAATGTCTAAAATGCATAGTAATGGCATTTTGAGCTATAACAAGTGGTAAAACTAAATATTAAGCCATAATGTGCTTATAATACATATGTACACCAATTAGGGAAATTCCCCTTAAAACAAAACCATGGCATGTAATAGGTATGTTGTATGTGTTGTTGGTGGCATCTCCTTAACTAGAGTATACCAATATCTTAACATATTTGACCACGCAAATGATAGCCCAAATAGAGATAAAATACAAAGAACAGATACATAAACCAATCACAAATTAACACACTATGTTAGATAGTCAACTTAACAATTGTACGTCACAACAAAAATACACAAGACACACATGCCATTGGTTGCAAAGGAACCATACATATCTTATTATAGTCTAGTTTAATTACGCATGATACACATATATGATATAATTTTCTTTTACCTCATGATTTTAGTCTCTTTATGCTTACTCAATCATTCAAGGGTGCACTATTTGGGTTGGTAGATCAACTTCAAATTAGGTGTAGATACAATCAATTAACTATGAAAACATGTAGAATAATCAAATACATTGAAAATACATGATCAATGGGCACAAGTGGATTTTTAATTTGAGTTCTAATTCTAGACCAACATTATTCAACCCTAAAAATATGCTTCATCATATTGTTTGTCTCAATATTATCTAGATATGAATTGATGAATATCTGAAGAAATGATAAGGCACAAACGTTGTAAGATGGGAAAGGTTGATCTAAAGGAGTTGGAATGAAAAAATAAGCTTAAACTAACTACAACTTTTCAACACTAATAATTAAACCCAAAACATGTTGGGACATAAAGAGAAGAAAATTGGACACTAAAAATGTTGATGCACACTCGAGAATCTAAGTCAATATGAACCCAACTATCTTCTAATAGATATAAAATCATACAAAAATTTTTCATATTGAGATGGCGTGAAGGATGATCAATTGTAATGAAATTTCAAAAAATCACTCATGTTTGTATAAGCTCTATTATTGTTGGTGGGTTCTTGGAACTACTAGGATAGGAAGTGACATTATGTAATGATATAATCTCATTTCCATGACCACATATTTGAATCAATATTCCAATCATCTATCACTCTAATGGTCAAGGATGATTTGTAGCATTTTCTCAAAAGTTTGTGTATGTTTCGATGACCTAAATATATGCTAATGTAGTTCATCTATTCATTTTTCATGATAATGTTTTATCCCAAACATGGTATTCATGCATGTTTTGAAGAGAAGCAATGAATGCTTCTAAAAAAAGTGACGTGTTTCTACTATATACCTAAAATTACTTTGAAGAAAGACTAGAGAACTGTTTGAATATTATCCATATGGGGCTTTTCTAATTTTGATTCTTGCATGCATGTTGTGAGGTCATTATCATACCCTTGGATTTTTGTTGTGTGAATTTTAAGTCCTCAATTTCTTTTTTCTTCTGATATAAATAATTATTAAGAGATAACACAATCATATTTAGGATTGGTTATCTGTTTAGGTGTCACTGAGCACAAGCTTGATTTCTACAAGATATATTATTAATCCAACAATTCCCATATTGATATCTAACATTACTAAACAAAAACTGTGATGTAAATATAACACATCTCCAACATAACTTCATCTAATATTATAAGGCAACCAAAAAATCATACATAATGGTTTCTTCTTGGTTTTCTTGACACGATACCATTTTAACCAATAAAAAACCTTCTCTATAAACATAAAATCTCTAATTCATGAGATAAAAGAAGTATGCTTAAATAAGGAATCTTTGGACCATTTTCTGGTGGTGCATGGCTTTGGATGAGTCATAGTTGTTTCTTTTTCGATCATTGTTGTTGGTATTGAGGCATTGGGAATTGATGGAGGTGGTAGCGGACTTAACTGTGGGGTGAGCACAATGGTTTATCTATGAAAGCGATTCACATGGTTGACGATAGATGATTCTTTAAAGAAATCGATGGAGGGGTGAAATTGTTAGGTACCAAATCTATTATATTAAGTAGAAAATAGAAATACTGCATAAATTACCAGTAGAACAACAAAATGTAGAGAACCAAAACAAAAAAATGATACCTATATTGATAGAAAGCAATGTTCACTTGCTTCTTCGAGGGGGAAACCTCCAACAAAGAAAATCTCTATTACAATAATTCTCAAGACAAGGATTTCTGATGCCTCCTACTCTTATTTATACTAATTCTATCTTCTAAATAACTTTACAGAGGAAGATATTTCTATAAGAAGAATCTTCTATTAGGTATTCTTACATTGACTTGTTCATATTTATTAAATATGTCTTATTAACTATTGTCATCCTTTAATAACCATGCAACGATTTAGGAACATGCACAATGATCCAACGTTCCTGAGGGCCAAAGGCCTGGTGCCCAAGAGGATTCTCTCCACATCCCAAGCTACCTGAGGTGAGCTTCCTGATCCAGCCCAATACTGTTGGGATTTAGGAGTTCTGGCAATGCTGAGCCTCAGGAACAGGTGCAATTTTTAGTTCCTGAGGGCCAATATGGTGCCCAAGGGGATCCTAGATCCACCCCTCTATCCATCCCCTAAGCTTGTTGGGATCAAAGCCTATCTCTTCTCTGTGATGAGTTATGCAGAAAGTGGTGAGCCTTTGTCTCCCCCTCCACCCCCCACCGATGAAGTAGCATTTAGAAGATTAGTAAATTCCCAAGGGAAGAAGAAAGTAGGTGGAGCTATGCCAAAATTCATAAGAAATATAAAAGAGGTACCAATTATCGATCTACCTTTGGATCAACCCATGAATGTGGTCGTCTCTTTGGCAGACTGAGCTTTAGTTGGACAATTCACAGGGCTTTGGCCCTCTCCTTGAACAATTGAAAACTGGATTCAGAAAAATTGGAGACCATTGATCTCAAACAACGTCACCTGCTATGCAATCAAAAGAGGCTTATTCTTGTTTGAATTCATCTCCAAAGAGGATTAGGACTTGATTTTTAGGAGTGGGCCTTACCTCATGGGACCACAAGGGCTCTACTTAAATCCTTGGACCCCTGACTTTGATCCTGTAGTGGATGTTCCAAAGGTGGTTCCGGTTTGCGTACGCCTACCCAACTAGTCGATCCATTGTTGGAACCCCTCCTCCCTGCAAACTATAGGTAATGGTCTTGGAATATTTATTGACGAAGTTGATCCAAAAGGATAGTATTCTTGCACTCGGATCTGTGTAGAAGTCGATCTGCAAGTTGGTCTCCCTGAAGAAATCAATTTAACTTTCAGGGAATGACATCATTATAAAAAATTGGACTATGAGCAACTTCCATTTAAGTTCTGAAGCTGCCACGAATATCATCATTTCCAAAAGAATTTCCCCAAAACACAGGTTTTACAACAAGATAAAGATTCAGGAGAAGGATGTAAGCAAGAAAAAATATCCAAGGAAAACCCCAACCCTAATTCCAAAATGGTGAAAGTGATATGGGAAAAAAATTTGTGGTGCTTGGAGAACAAGAGAATGAATTACCTACAACTGAAAATAAAGAAAAAAAGAAAAACAATCCAGAAACGACAAGCCAAGCTAACACAGAATCACCACCTCTACTAGAACCAAGAGAAATCCCTGAAACCCAACTATCAGAGACCGAGGAAGAGACATCGAAAGAAGCTGAGGGTAAAGAAGATATTGGGCTATCTCTTAACTCCCCAAAACCAACCACTTAAGGAAGGAAAACGACAAAAGAAAGAAGAGAAAGGGTGACATACAAAGATAAAATTCAAGGATCTCAACAAACTCTAGAAACAATGCTAAATTCCAGAAGCACAAGGAATCAAGGGAAACCTTCTCATAGGACGCCTTCCAACCCAAAAAGCAAGTAATGAAGATAGTCTCCTGGAATTGTAGGGGCTTAGGAAGCCAAAACAAAAAAGAAGCAATGAAATATCTACTCCAAATCTTAAACCCAGATATTCTACTTGTCCAGGAGATTAAATTGGAGGAATCAAAATTTCTCCAAACCAGCACAACCTTTTGGAACAAAGGAGTAGGTGTAGCGGTCAGCGCTAGAGGATCCTCCAGAGGAATTGGCTCCCCGTGGAACTCCTCCACTTTTGATCTATTGAATGCTGAGCATTGTATCCATTGTATCCTCACCAATCTTCTTCATAAGGAGTCAGGTATCCATATTTGTTTATCTAATATTGATGTTCTTGTTCTTCCCTCTGAAAAAAAAAGATGTCGGAATATTTTGAAAAAGTTTCTTAGCAGCCATCAATTGGAAAACATTATTATCGCCAGAGATCTCAATGTTACTTTATCCCTTGGAGAAAAAAAAGGGGTTTCCATCGTAAGAGACCCCTTTCAAGAATGGGTTGAAGACATTGTTCTTGATTGGGATATGGAAGATATAAAACCCCCTAGAGGCAAATACACTTGGTCTAATAAAAGAATTGGCCTAGGGAACATAGAAGCAAGGCTTGAGAGATTCTTGGTCCAAAGCTCCTTCCTCCTTTTAGGCCTCAATGTGGTCTCTAAAATCCTTCCCTTCAACACCTCCGATCATAAGCCAATCTTCCTAGAATTCACCAAAGACTCTTATCTGGCTCCAATCCCTTTTCGCTTCAGCCCCTCTGGGATCCTTCATGAGGATTTCCATGATCTAGTCACTCGAGTATGGCATATTCCAGTCACAGGTTCTCCCTTTTTTATGTGGGAAGAAAAACTATGAAGATTGAAGCGAGCTCTCAAAATCTGGGAAAAATCCTTGAAATCCCCTTCATCCCAAAGAGTGGAAGCCCAACAACATCTGGAAACTCATTAACTAATTATGGAAGAAGGAAATCTAAACCCAAATAGATTGGAGAAAGAAACAACCCTCCATAGAAAGCTCCATTCATCCTGCAGAGAGGAAGAAGAATATTGGTGACAAAAATCCCGTAGTCTTTGGCTCAAAGTTGGGGATAAGAACAAAAATATTTTTCATAAGCAAGCAGAAGCCATAAAAAATTCAATTCAGTAAAGGAAATCCATAGCCAGAATCAGATTGTAAATGATTTTGAAGGAATCAAGCAAGATGCTCACCTCCATTTTAAAGGGATTTACACTGAGGATTCTTCCAGCGAAAACCACTAGCAAGTTATCAACCTGATTCCTTCGATCTTCCACCCAAGATCCAATAAAAAACTTATAGATCCGATCACGTTAAAAGAAATTAAATCGAATTTGGATAGTATGGACTCCGATAAAACACCTGGGCCTGACGTCTTTACAACCCGATTCCTCAAAGTCTACTAGCCAATCATAAAACATGAGTTGCATAAGATGGTAATAAAGTCACAAAAATTCCACAAGATTGGTGGGAGCACCAATTCTATGTTTTTATCCTTAATACCTAAAGAAAAAGGAGCCTTATCTGTTGATAGATTTCACCCAATCTCCTTGTGTAATATTGGTTACAAAATTATCACAAAAGTAATCACCAACTGACTCAAAGGTATTCTGCCAACAGTCATCCCAGCGAACCAAGGTGGCTTCATCAAAGGAAGGCATATCACTGAAAATATAATTGTGGTTCAAGAAGAGATTCATTCAAGCATGCATCAACACGAAAAAGGTATGGTTGTGAAGTTAGATCTTGCAAATTCTTTTGACAGATTAAGGCATGATTTTTTATTTTAGGTAATGCAAAAGTTTGGTTTCAACACTACTTTCATTCACTAGATTAAGGCTTGTATCGGGTCTCCATGGATTTCCCCATTAGTCAATGGTCGAGAAGTAGAATTTTTTCAGGCATCTAGGGGGCTTATATAGGGATGTCTGTTGTCTCCTCTACTTTATGCCATTCAAGCATCAACGCTTAGCTTCCAACTAGAACAATTTCATATTCAACATGAATTAATGGGCACAAAAATAGCAAGAGGGGTCAAAGATATCAACCATGCTCAATTTGCTGATGATACACTTCTTTTGGGAGGGGATAGTACCCTCATCGCTCGTAAATTTAAACAACAACTAAACCTCTATAAGGAAGCTTATGGGAGCTAGATAAACTACAGGAAGAGTCAAATATTTGGATGGAACTGCAAGACAAGGGAAATGGTGGAAATAGCTCGTAATTTGGAGATGGAAGGGGAAACACATTGGGACTTATTCAAATATTTAGGAGTTCCCATCTTCAAATACAAGCCTAAAACCTCTCATTGGTCTCCTTTACTTGACAAGATAAAATCTAGAATCCAAGCCTGCGGGGCTTACTGGCTAAATCTGGAAGGGAAGCTTGTTCTCATCAAATTGGTCCTTACTAGCAGTCTAATATATCAAATCTCCATTCTGTTATCTCCAACTGGATTTACAACCAAAATTGAGGTAATCCTGAGAATATTTCTGTGGAAAGGAGGGGAAAAAAGTGACAATAAATTTCCACTAGTCAGCTAGGGGAAAGCAATAAAGACTTACTCAAAAGGAGGCCTTTAGATAAGAGATCTAAGATCCCAAAATATGGCACTAGGGGGAAAACTCCTCTGGAATCTGGTAATTGGAAAGATAACATGGAGAAAACATGCCTTATGGAAGAAATACTACACTGGAGCTAGGAGGAGATGTCTTTACACAGTCCCTAAAGTCTCAAAAGGATCCCCTATTTTCATAGTCTGTCAAAAAGCTTATGGTTTCTTCAATCCTCTCTTAACATGGATACCCGGAAACGAGAAAAATGTCTTTATTTGGGAGGACTCGATTCTGGGAGAGCCTCCGTTAGACTCCCTTCCAGTCACCTCCAATATCAAATACTTTCTCCACTCCCAAAAATTATCCACGCTATGGGACATTTCAAACTGGCAAACCAATGAAACGAAAATTTGGAAAGATTGGAAATTGTTGAGCTGCCCAAGTCATCTCCAAAATGAAGAAACTCTGCTACTAGATTTTCTTCATGGGAAATCTCCTACTGCAGCAACCCAGAAAGACCTCAGGGGATGGGGATCTCAATCCAGCCTGTACATTGTCTTTGAAGGTTCCAAATAGGTCAACGCGACTCCGAATGTTATTCCAAACCCATCTCTGTGGAAATAAATCTCGACGGTGAAATGTCTCCCAAAAATTGATATGTTCACTTGGAAATTGGCTCACAACTCCATACTTACAGGAGACAACCTAAAAAAAAAGGTTGGGAAGGCCCCATGCACTGCCCCTTCTGCGTTCCAAAGGAAGAATCAATGGCCCATTTACCATTGAACTGTCCATTTGCTCGGGAGGTTTGGAATCTAGTGCTAGCCCCTTGGATGAATCAAGTATTCCTCCTTGCGGATATATCCTCCCTCCTCATTAGTTGGCAAGCTTCATGTCCCTTATCCCTCAATAAGAAAGAGAGTCTTAAACGCTGCTAGGTGTCTCTTCCCAATTTTATTCTCTGGAAACTCTGGTTAGAGCGTAATTCTCGAATATTCAAAGGAAAAAATGCCAGCGCAGATCATGTGGTTGCAAAAGTCAAAGCATTTATGAGGGACTTCCTTTCCTCTATTCATCTTCCAACAAACAAAGGTATTTTAACTTCTTTCTAAGAAGAATGGATTTCTAGCCTTCTCCCAAATCCTATGAAAGTGGCAACTTTTCTTGCGCCTCCCACAAACAAATCAGAAATCAGATTGGACTCTTCATCCTTCACAAAGTGGAAAAAATCACTTCAGAGACATAGCGTCTTCTTTGAAAGAGATTCTAAATGAAACCGTGGTGCGGTAGGTGGGGGAGGGGTTCTTATAGATCCCAAGGAAATAAAGGTTCTCTCGTATTCTTGGGGAATTGGCGAGGACACCAATAACATAGATGAAGCATTATCCCTATGGAAAGGACTCTCTCAAGCCCTAGCCATGAACATTACATAACTAAATGTATTCAGGGATTCCCATATCATTATTTAGGTCCTTTCTTCTAGGAATCTTCCCAGTTACATGCGACTCAAGAAAATCCTCAAGAAAATCAAGCTCCTTCTGACCACTTTTCAATCAATCCAATTATTCCACATACTTCGAGAATTAAATGGAGAAGTAGATAAAGAGGCAAACAAATCAGTACTGCTAAGCAAAGGTGTCCTATTTTTATATGGAAACGAGGGATATGAAAAATTACCTTAAGAAATTTATTTGGGGGCTAACATTTGAAGTTAACACTGAGCCTGTCCTAATGAAGGTTGATTGTAACCGTGCCATCAATTTTCTATTGTCTTCCTAATATATTTCATAACTGTTCTCGTTAAAAAAAACAATTTTCATCCTTTATTACATGGAAAATATATTATTCTACCTAGGTGAGGGGTTAAGGAGGTTACGTCCATAACATGTCCCCCCCCTTGAAGAACAACCTTTTCCTCAAGGCTTGAGATGAGGAAACTATTGTAGAATGGTGGCTGGATCCCAGGTGGCATATTCTAGAGTTGTATCTTTCCACTGAACTAACACTTCCTTGATGGTGCGCTAACAAAGACGACACTCTCACTAGTCCAAGACTACTTGTGGCTGCAACCAAATGGAACCTTATTCATCCAAATCACGGAGATTGGTTTGAGTGTGGCACTTAGTTCCAATCACTTTCTTTAAGCATGAGACATGAAAAACAAGATGGAGCTTAGAATCACTTGGCATAGCTAACTAGTAGGCCACAAGTCCCACTCGCTTGAGAATTGTATAAGGACCACCAAATTTGGGAGAAAGTTTCTAACAATGTTCAACTTTGAGCGATGTCTGCTTATAAGGCTACATATGAAGAAAATGTTGGGCACAGGCCCATTTTGGGGAAAAGGCATGACGTGGAGGAAAGACAATTGGAAGAAAATCATGTGAGGCACACATGCAAGAAGAAGGGAAAGAAAGACAACTGACAGGAAAAGCAGTGGACGAAAGGAAAATGTGCACGCAGAGGAGGAAAGCGCGCAAGGACAACATGCAAGAAGACCTAATTAGGTTAGGGTTTTGGTAAGAGAATGTAATAGATGATGAGCCAAAAATAGATATAAATAGACACCGAGGAGGTCTAGGGGGGGTTTTGGTGTTTTTGATGGAGGTTACTCATGTGAGATAGAGTAACAGGTCTGTAACATGTCTATGATCCAATACCTTGTTGTAAGTTGTTGAGTTGGGGGAGTGAATAGTAACTAGACCTTGAGGGTGACTAGACTATCTCAGGTGAGATTGCCCAGTGTACTCTGTGTACTATGTTTCCCTCTGGTTTACCAGGAGGGATGATAGTTTTAGAGGCTTTGTTGGATACCTAGTAGACCTGAACCTGGGTCAATCATGTTAAAGGAATAACTCAAGTAAGCATTCAACAAATGGTTCCATTTCCAGTTGGAACATCATAGGATTGAGTGGATGGGATCTGGTGAATATCTGTTACAAGAATGTAAGATCTGTAGAAGGAGTGTTAAAATAATACCAAATCAAATGATAAGAAGGCGAGAGAATGCACCATTATAAGGGGATGTTGAGACCATGGAATCCCACAAAAGAAGAGATCGAAAGATGGATGAATACAAAGGAGCTAGAGTTTGGGTAGGAAGATAACATAAACCCTAGAGTAACACCGCACAAATATCTTGAGAAGTATGTGTTTACTGATCTGCATGAAGCATTTTTCTATGATTTTCCACACTTATTACAGGAGTGCATATTGAGGTTGAAAGACAACCATGCAACAAATTGGATCCAACAATTAGAGTGGACCTTAGTTCAGATCGCACAGTTACCGCAAGTGAATAACAAATTCACCCGCACAGTAGATTTTTGGCTCGACAATATTGTAGCATAATTTATAACAAAATTTGTAGTAGATACCACGAAGTCATACAACATAATAGAGAAAGAGTTTCTACACAAGCCTCAAGGAAGTTACATTAGATCGCTATATACTTCTATTAATATATTGATTTATAACAAAGGTGTAATGATAATGGAGTCAGACAACTAAACCTCTTTGTGTGCATGGGGGAAGCAGGGAAGCACTGACGGAAAAAGGAGAAATGGAAGGAGGAGTGGATAAAGGAAAGAAGGAGAAATCCTTGGACCCAATCATGATGGACGATGATCATATTAAGCGGATCATGGAGACAACTGGAAATACGTGCAATTGAGTACCCTACCAATACAAGGTGAACACAAAGAAGAGAGCCATAGTCGCAAGGGAATGCTTGGAAAGTGATGAAGAGGAGGAAGAAGATCTTCGGGCTGTGGATTAGATTGAAGAAATCTTGCATGCAACATACGAGAGGAAGATGAGAGGTCCAAGAGCGGGAATAGAAGGAAACAATCCTATCCATATAAATGTTAGTGTGGATGCCATAAAACCATGTGAGACTAACACCAAGAAGAACACCACCATTTAGACAACCGAATTTTGGGAGAAGGAAGACAGTAGGAAGTGCATTCACATAAGGAAAAACAACTGGGGGAGCCAGTTCAAGAAGCATTAGTCAAGTATCTACACCACGCGAAGGTAGAAGTTCAACATTCAGGATGGCAGGACATGATCCCAGCATTCGGTTACCGAAATTTTGAGGAGAGGCAACAAAAGACCCTGAGAAACACTTGTTTATTTATGCAAAGATTTGGGAAGTAAAATAGATCACTGATGAAGACACTAAACTTTCACAACTATTTATCACTCTAAGAGACCGCACACTAGACTGGTACATGAGTCTAGACATAAACAATGCACCTAGGATGACAAGGACATTGACAGACGTCAAGAAATTACTGATTGATGAGTTCCAGAAGCTTATCTTAGAGGATCAATACATGAACGAGATGATAGAAATCTGATAGAAACCAGGAGAATCTGTCTGGGAAATTGACCAATGATTTAAACATCTGAAAGGGAAATTGAGGTATGCTATGATTGACATCAACATAGGCATCTTTTTGTGAATTCTTTGTTTCCATACCTGAAATACCCACTCAGACAACATAAATTCCAATATCAAGCAGAGGCTCTGCAGGCAACCTTGCAAATGGAGGAGAATCAGTACCATCAGATAGATCCCACTATAGAGGAGTTGAAGGAGGATCTGAACAATCTTACCTTTCAACTCAATCAAAATAAGGGAAAGGACAAGCACACAGCTATTTGGTGTACCACACGTAGAACATAAGGGTACCATAAGAACAAATATCCAACATTCACGCAGTATATGGAAACAAGGATGCCAAATCCATTACCGACAAGAGGACCCTGATGTGAAATTTGCAAGATGCACGTGCATGATCCATATCATTGTCCTATGATGAAAAAATACCAGACAATATCAAAGAATGCATACTACACTTTTTGCAAGTCAGTAGGCCATGATGACAAATCCTATAGAACCATGGATCTGATAAGGGAAAGGACGTCAGACACATATAGGTTGCAAGCCAAAATGATGACATGGAAAGCTAGACCTCAATTTAATCAGGCACCACTGGAGTATAATACTGTGCCGCAATAGTATAACAACGCGCAACCGCAGTATAAACCTGAGCAATATAATCATGTACCTCAATACAATACACCGCTCAAAGGTCACGCTAGGTACAGAGGAGGAGGATGAGGCAAAGGAGGCTTTAGATGTGGAATAGGTCCAATAGTGTGCCATAACTGCCAACAACCAGGGCACTATGCAAGAGAATTCCCTCTACCACCTGCGACATGCATGTATTGTCATGTAGCAAATCATGATACAAAATATTGCACAACACTGTTGGGGAAGATACAGGAGAAACAAAATCAGAACAATCAGAAAGTACAATGGATCTCTACAGAATCTAGAGAAGATGGAAGGAACATCAACATAGTGATGCACAAAAGTGCTAAAATAGGAGATGATGCGGCTAAACAGGAACTAATACCGCACTAGAGGATTAAGAAGAATACTGAGCCATCCAAGCGATTCGATGCAGAAAAGGAGAAGGAGACATTTAAGGAGGCCATCCAGGAATTTCTCAAGAATAATGTTGCATCGACATCTACCGCACAACATATCCAAGACATCCCAATATATGAAATGCCTTCAACATTGGACCATACCAGTGAAGTCGACTCGAGAAACCAAGTAAGTTGTATTAAAACTTTCCTACAATCCCATATTCAATTATTTAAGGATCCATCATTTGTTATAGTATTACATAATCTGTTAGATAGATGTACCACAAATTCTAAGGGAAAGTTAGAACAAAGGATAGTCAATCACCTCCATGCGAGAACCAACAAAGAATTTAGATTGAATTCCAACATCGAATATTTCAACATCGGTGATGTGATATTAGTTCTTGAATCTCAAGTGAATTTATTACCCAAAAAGACATGGAAATGCATCAGAGAACCTACCTTAAGCTACTCACCAGTCGAACTAAAGTCAGAAAACCAACACATAGTTCTACCAATAGGGAGGCTGAAAGGAGTGACAGTAGATTTGGACGGAGTGCACACTAAGGCAAACTTTGAAGTGATCAAAATCATGGATGACACAACACCATATCAAGCCTTACTGGGATTGGATTGAGAATTTGACAATCAGGCGATAATCAACCTGAAGACCAGGAAGATGACATTTGAGTCAAGTGAATACATGGTTATCATGTCTCTAGATCCATCAGAATCTGAAAGATTTGTGGAACCAACATGCCTAGATCTAGAAGAAATTAACCAATTGTACTGGACCACTGCATGCACCAAAGATTACATTAACCCAAATACCAATGGTGTACTTAGATGGAGAAGTATCATGTCATGTGATTTTGACTCAGACACTGGTATGGAGAATTGGCAATAGCGCCTACATGAGGTCTCAACCAAAAGATCCGCCTGAATAGACCGCGTGGTAGGTGGGTTGGGACAGAAGTCAGAGAACCTCCAAGTTTCCATGGAATCAACGACTTGAAAGAATTCCTAACAAGATATGAGGACAAAGTATCAGACAGTTAGATATTTTTATCTCTCGACATTTCACTTAAGGATACACCTGCAATATGGTGAGGCGCACAAAAGGAAACAATCAAGGATTGGTATCAATGCAAGCGATTACTATGCATTAGGTTTGGTGCAAAGAAAAGAAGCTACCAACAACATAAATATGATGGACAGGGGGCACCAGCGGAACACTTGGAGAAGTGAAGAGCACTGTGGAAAATGACACCCCCAGAAGAATGGCCTCACCATTTTGTACACACATTAGAGGGAATCCCAACAAACTGGTATACAGACCAAGAACTATGCAGAGGAACTACGAGTTGGCCAACACTACAACATAACTTTACAGTCACTTTCTCATTTGAGCATGAGAACCCCAACATCGACACAACCCTTAAACAAATAAGAGGGGTTATATTCATTAAGGAACCAGAAGTTGAACTCATAACAGAAGAAAAACAACAAAACAGATAGACAGTGAAAGAATTGTTGTCATGCTACCATGTGCAGGAAGAAGTACCAGAAGAAGATGATCCACACGATATTCAGATTGAAGAAGTTGAAGGTGAAAGAGAAGTGGAAAGTCCACCTCTATAATTATAAGTAACTTATGTGCCAATAAAGGTGAAGAAAGTCAACATTGGGACAGTTGAGAATCCCAATATGGCCAACATTGGAGACTACTGGGATGAGAAAACAATGGACAGGATAATAGAATTACTGCGTGAGTACAGTGACCTGTTCCCAATGAATTTTACAAAAATGAAGGGTATTGCAGGAGAACTTGGAGAGATGAAGATCCCTCTCAAACCAGAGGCAAGACCTATCAGACAGAGGCCTTATAGATTGAACCCCATCTACAAGCAGAAGGTAAGAGCAGAAATCGATAGAATGCTGGAAGTAGGAATTGTAGAACAAGTAGAAGAATCAAAATGGATAAGCCCCATGGTAATTTAGGGTAAAAAGAAAGGATACATAAGAATCCGTGTAGATCTGAGAAAGCTCAATGATGCTTGCCTACATGACCCTTTCCCTACACCCTTTACATATGAATTCCTAGAAAATGTGGGAGGCCAGGAAGCATACTCATTCACTGATGGATTCTAAGGCTACCACCAAATCAAGATAGCACCACAAGATTGACACAAGACTACTTTTTCAATAGAATGGGGATCCTACCAGTACACAGTCATGCCTTTTGGACTGAAAAATGCACCATCAATTTTCTCCAGAGTAGTCATTGCTTCCTTCAAAGAATTCATCCATCAGTTTCTAGAGGTATATTTGGATGATTGGACAGTGTACAACCTATTGAAGGATCATGTAGAGGTGTTGATTATGATGTTAGAAAGATGCAAGAAATGCCAAATATCCTTGAACATTAAGAAATGTATATTTGGAACACCCTTCAGAATTCCATTGGGTCACATACTATGCAGATAAGGTTTGATTGTGGATCCTACAAAGATTAAAGTAATTTTGAACTTACCACCACCAAAATCAATGTGCTAGCTGAGGGCCACATTAGGACATATAGGATATTATAGAAAATTTATCAAGGGGTATGCGCAGATCACTGCGCCGATGAAGAAATTGCTCAAGAAGGATACTAAATTCCAATGGAATGAGAGCGGTTAGCAAGGATTGGACACCATGAAGGAGAATATGGTCACAACACCCATATTAGTCTTTCCATATTGGGAGAAGACATTCCATGTGCATGTAGATGCATCATCCATAGCCCTGGGAGATATTCTAGTGCAACTAGAAGCAGGGGATTTTGACCTTCCCATAACATTTGCAAGAAGAAAACTGTCAGAATTCGAGCATAACTACAACAATATAGAGTGAGAAGGTCTACAAATGGTGTATTAAATTCAAAAGTTTAGGAATTACCTACTTGGAAAACATTTTAAGATGTTCACAGATAATTCAACCCTTAAGTACATAGTCAAGAAACCAATGTTGGGGGGGAGAATTTGTTGATGGTCACTGCTATTTCAAGAATTTGAATTTGAAGTCATCGTTAAACTAGGAAATATGAATGCAGGACTTGATCACTTGTCAAGGGTCACCAATCGCGAGGAGCCTACAAAATTAGAGGATACCTTCCTTGAAGCGTTGCTATTTTCATTTCAGGTTGTAGATGATTATTTTGCTGACATTATTTAGTATTTAAGTACAGGGACTGCGCCACAATAATTTAACACCGCGTAGAGGAAGAATTTGGTTGTCCGAGGAGCCGAATTCCATTTGATCACTGGGCACTTATATAAAATGGGGGCAGACAACTTATTGAGAAGGTGTGCGCTAGAACACAAAAGGCCTATGATATTAGCAGAAGCCCATGAAGGAATAGTGAGAGGACACTATGAAGGCAAAGCTACCACACAGAAGGTATTGCCCGCAGGATTATGGTGGCCAACTATTCATCGAGATGAAAAGGAATAATGTCAACAATGCAATGTTTGTCAGAGGGTTGGAAAACCAAACAGACGGGATGAGGTTCCCTTACACCCCCAAGTAACTCTACAACTGTTTGAAAAATGGGCTATCGATTTTGTTGGGCCAATTCACCCACCCGCAAGAAGATCAGGTGCACGATACATCATCACTATGAAATATTACCTCTTGATATGGGCAGAGGCAACACCAATTAAAGATTGCAGCGCATAGACATCAACACACTTCATGTTTGAACATGTGCTCACTAGATTTGGATGTCCAAGGATCCTGACGAGTGACCAAGACACTCACTTTATCAACAGTACTATCAGAGCTCTGACTGAATAATTCAAGGTCTAACATCAGAAAATTATGCCATACCATCCTCAAGAAAATGGAATAGTGGAATCCTTCAACAAGATTCTAGAGAATGCCCTAACCAAGATTTACAAAGTCAACAGGGACGACTGAGATTGAAAGATACCAACAATATTATGGGCATATAGAACTACCTATAATAAGATGACATGGTAGACACCACTTAGATTGGTGTATGGACAAGAAGCAGTGGTTCCATTAGAATTCTTGGTACCAAGTCTGCATGTCGCAACAATTACAAACATGACAAATCGAGGCACAATACAAGAAAGGTTAAGTCAGCTGATGAGCATGGAAGAAGATATGATTCTAGCAGGCTTTCACCTTGAAGTACAAAAAAAAAGGGACAAATCTTGGCATGAACGACATATCAAGAGAAAAAGTTTCAAGGAAGTAGACCTAGTCCTACTGTATGACAACAATTTTTTTCAATATCAGGAAAGTTTAGAATGCATTGGTTGGGACCATATGAGGTCAAGACTGTCACATAGAGAGGAGTTGTACAATTGAAGGAATTGGAAGGGAAAGAATTGAAGGGAATGATAAATGGGAGTCGACTGAAGATTTACAAGTATAGTTGACCACCTGCAACTTGAAAATTACCATGCAGTAAAAAAAAGAAAAAAGGAAAAAAAAACAGTGTGGAAATATGCGTGCGCAGGTGAGAAAATTAGTGCGATGAGAGAGAAAAGAGTCTGCATGCACAAGTCATTGATTCATCACAAAAAAATAATAATATTGTGCTAGAATCAAAAGGTACAAAATCCAAGGACTCCGCGCTCCCAAAAATCCCAGCACGCCAGAAAAAGGACCAATGGTCGGAAAGTGCGGCAATTCAGAAAATGACGGCTATGGAAATCAGGTGCCAACTAGCCACACCGGTTGAAACTATGACAACCCATACACAGAGGAAAAGAACATAGCATGATGGAAAGGGAAAATTTAGAAAACATGGCGCAAAGGAAAACATTTAACATGTACAATAGTACCACGTGCAGGACAGACCACCAAAAGCGAAAAAGGGACAACTTTCAATGTAGAACAATTGTCACGCTGTCGTCCTGCTATAAAGTTGGAAAAAGGGGGGAAAAGAAAATCATTGAGTCAATTTCTTAGGATAAGAACACAAAGTCGAGTGAAAGAGTGATAGAGTGAAAATTCGACCGAGCATCCGTCAAGTTCGCAAATTTACATCCTAGACCCCGTTGCAATGTCACCACCCCGAGTTGGAGAGTTGGGTAGGGCCAGAAGGAACACACAAAGTAATTCTCACGCGAAAAACTCAAGGGATAAAGAAACACCCATAGTGGTGGATGTGGATGAACTCCACACACTAGAGTATGAAACAAACCTAGTGGCGGTAGAGGAGGAGCAAAACCCAGTGTAAGAGGCTGAGCAAAAGGAGGACACAGAGAGAACTGAGTCCAAAACCTCGAGGGGACAAGGGCCACGATAGACTGAGCATGCCATGGGTTCAGTTCCACAGAGCCATGAAACATAGGTAGGATAGGCATAAGTACATGAAGGTGTACCAGAGGTGGGGCCCTCATCCCCACAAGCCAAATGAAAGGGACAAGTTGAGAGAAACACACATGGAGGGGCCCAACCACAAGTAGAAGGGACCTTGGTTTTGACAAATATTCCAAGCGGAGTGCGCATAGATGATGACATGGTCGTCAGAGTGACTTACATCAAATAATGCAACCATGATGTGGCAGATGTCACTAAATTTCTAAACTTGGCATCCCATAACTATTTGGAAAGCAGGGGAGAAGGTTCATCAGGCATGCCACTTCTAGAGCCTACGTAGTGGATCCTCAAGATTTACCACACAGGTATCATGAATCTACTGGATGTCCCACACTTTGGGAGGGGAAATCATATCAACACATGTATCAAGCAACTGCTTGCACGAGTGCATGGCAGAATCTTATGGATGGATAGGCCGATGCTTATCATTGTGGACCTCATCATAGGAATTATGGGGCTACCCACAAATGGGGAAAAAATGGAGCAGTACCTCGAGGATAATACCAGAGATAAGGCCATATCATATGAGATCAAGGCCAAGTATGGTGCAAAGAGAGGAAATATGGGCATTAGGATCAGTGAAATCAATGATCCTACGACAAGATTTTCCATTAGAATCCTTGGATGCAAACTAATGTGCAAGTGTAGCAAAGAGGAAGTACTGGCCGGTGTGGTCGCCACCATCGCGCATTGTTCAAAGGGGAGCTTTATGAGCTAGACCCCATACCTTCTGAATTCATTCTTGGAGGATTGGAAGGACACACAGGACTGGGGCTCCGAGTTCCACTACTCATGGTTACTCATCCTCATTGGCCTCATTGGATGTAAAGAACCGGTCTACAACAAGTATATGGAGAGACCAGGGAAATGTGACACAGGAAGATACATATCATTACTCAGCAACGTAGACCCCAAGAGAAAGAAGATAAACATAGACATATTTGCGAGGTACTTCGCAGAAATGTAGGACCTCATTGTGGATACATGGCACATAACACCAGAGACTGTCTAGGAGTTTGGACAAGTTGCGAACTTTAGGACAACGTGCCATAGTTTATGTATGCAAGCAAAGCAAGACGAAGCAAAGGAATGGATACAACTCAACTACTGCTTCATGTCGGAGGAAATCCAAAGAGAGGTCCAAGAGTGGCCCAAAGAATGGAAGGTACTAGAGATTCCAACCGCAATACCTAGCTCATGAACTTAGATGCAGGGAAGACCAACCCCAATGCACCAAATAAGCACAAATGAGGCCGAAAATAAAAACTGGAGTGCCCAAGGCCAAGAGGGGGGAAAAAACCCAACCAAGAAGAAATCACGAACACATAATATACCACCAAGGGGCTCTACATAGGCTCCACCACACGTAGAAAAACCGCCAATACACTCAAGGAAAGAAGTACGTGCGGAAGAAACTGGCGCAGGGACACATGAAATTCCTAAGGAGGAATAAAAAGGGACATGAAACCAGGAGATTCCTGAGGCAGGAGAAATAGGTCCAACCACTACAGGTGATACCCATAGGCCCACTAGTCCCTAGTCATCAGCCACCCAGGAGAAGCAACCAGGGGAGCACACCGGTGGTGGCTGAAAGAAGGCGAAGGCCCATAAGCCATAGAGCCATATATCACTAACCTCGGATGATGTGGAGTTAGTGGCAACAAAAATAGAGGAAGGACTGACCAAAGTATGGGAGAATGTGGAGAAGCATGGGGCTTTTATCACATATCAAGTGAAAGAGGTAAAAACTACGTTGGAGAAGTTAAGGATCAGGGTAGCACAGACACAAAAAGAAACACCTATACAAGCTAAGAAAGGAGTGCCAGTGCTAGAGACAATACAGTTTGCAGTGCAGGCTAGCACCAATTTCATCATCACAGTAGAGATGATGTTCCTTGATGAAGAAACAACGTGGAAACCCTTAAAGGACATTGAGATGTTGGATGTGGCATTGGCCAATATTCCAACAAAGGCGATGTATAAACTTCAAGTAATCATTACGCAGGAGATTCAATCTAGAACAAGAGCAGATGCGACAAAACTACAGGTAGCCTAGAAAGAGAATATCTCAATGAAGGAAGCCCTCAACCTTGAGGCGTAACACAAAGAGAGAGCGCAAAAAAAAGTGGTGAAGATGGAGAATTAGATCCATAGGCTGTTTCAAGCAATTCCCGAAAGCACAAATGAGGAGGCAGGGTCATTGGAAGAGAAATTGCGTAGGATAGAGCAAAACATCTAGGAATATAAGGAGAAAATTAAAGAGCTGGAGGAATGTGTCACACCCACTACTCCTCCAGAAGTCAGAGCGTAGTGAGAATAGGAGGAAACAACATCTGTGGAGGACATCAACCAAAGCATACAAACAATTACTGAGTTGTTAGAGAAGAGCGTGCAAATCTGGACTCACCTCCTAGACGATGGGAGCCTCTAGGAGCTCCAAGAAAAGGAAAATAAACTCCATGAAGCAATGGAGGAAGTGAAGAAGTGACATAAAACAATGTCACTGCCGGAAAATATCAAGACTTCCATTGAATTGAAGGCTCTGCAGTTGGAAGAGAAAGCACTACAAGCACAAAAGACAATGAGACATGTGCTATTGGATCCCCTGCAAGAAAAGGTGAAGCAACTAGTCATGGAGAGAGACGCATCTAAGAAGAGCATTGAGTAGATCACATCTGAGGGAGGAGAGATATTACAGTCTCTTATCACAGAACATGTGGTCACCATTATGGATGAAAAGAGCAGTCAATCTCAATAGCAGTGCCACCAGATAACGAGAATGTATGACGCACCGCAGCATGCAGTATCCAAAGTAGGAAGCAATCAATGACAATGCATAATTCAAGAAATGACTTGGGACAAGTCACAATGTCAGTGTTGGGGGCCTATTGGGAACAGACTCATTTTGGGGAAAAGGCACAGCGTGGAGGAAAGATAGTTGGTAGAAAATCATGTGAGGCACACATGCAAGAAGAAGGGAAAGAAAGACAACTGACAGGAAAAGAAGTGGATGAAAGGAAAACACGCATGCAAAGGAATAAAGTGAATGTAACGACTGATGAGCCAAAAATAGATATAAATAGACACCTAGGAGGTCTAGGGGGGGGGGTTGGTATTTTTTATGGAGGTTACTCGTGTGAGATAGAGTATTAGGTCTGTAACACGACTATGATTTGATACCTTGTTGTAATCTGTTGAGATGGGGGAGGGCATAGTAACTAGACCTTGAGGGTTAGATAATAGGATGAGGACCTTGGTGCGATCTAGTCAGCCTCGTAAAGGTCGTGGAGTCTATTTTGTGAATATATGAAAGGAGTTGTAGTGCATGCGACGCCATATATGACAGAACCATAATAAAATAGCTTAAGAGGTAAATATTTGTGGACGTATCCCAGGAAGGGGTGAACCATGATAAATCATGTGTTAGGTGGAATGCTTATTGATCATGTCTTTGCTGTCAATGGTTATCTCTTAGATGGATGTTTTTGATGAAGTAGTTAGATCTGTTGATTTACGTGCATGAATAAAGAACAAAAAAAAACTAAGATAGATGAATGATATAGTAATTGACTAAAGATCACATAGTACAATTCCAGATCCCCACTCATTCCCAGGCTGCAAGCACCTAAGCGTTGCAGCCACCCATAGAACTATCTTGCGTGAGACTGCGTAGTACACTCTGTGTACTGCGTTGCCTTTTGGTTTACCAAGAGGGCTGATAGTTTTAGAGGCTTTGTTGTATCCCTAGTAGAACTGAACTTGGGTCAATAATGTTAAAGGAATAAATCAAGTAAGAAACCAACAAAACACCTCGTCCCCTTCGACAAATTAATGTTTATAATGACCCTGATTTTCTTGTTGCTTCATGCGGTTCTGAGCCATGATCAAATTTTCTTTGAGGGTATGGAGAATGAATGCTTGGAATATAATATTATTGTCAACCTCCTCAAACTTGGAGGAACCTGACATGTATGAGAGAACCGATGATGGCTATTTCCCATAGATAACCTCAAAAGGAGTCATGCGAGTAGAAGTATGATAAGATGTGTTGTACCACCATTTAGTGAGGAGTAACCTCTTAGTCCACTAATTTTTTCTGTCTGATGAAAAACACCACAAATATGTTTCCAAACACTTGTTGACAACTTCATTTTTTCCATCAGTCTGGGGATGATAGGTGGTGCTGAGATGTAAATTGGATTCCATGGAGCCTAAACAATTCCTGCCAAAATTGCTTGTGAAAGTTGGATCTCGTTCATAGATAATAGAATGAGGCATGCCATGAAGTTTGAATATATTATCCATAAATATTTGAGCCATTGTAGCTGTAGTGAACATGTGTTGAAGAGCACAAAAATGAGCATATTTTGAAAGATGATCAATTACCACCATGATGACTGACTTATTACCGGATTTAGGGAGGATACCAATGAAATCCATAGAAATATCCCTCCAAATAATAGGTGGAATAGGAAGCGGTTGGAGTGTGTCTGGAGCTTTGACTATTTCTCCCTTATTGCGTTGAGAAGTATCACATTCAACTAGAAAGGTGCAGACATATTATTTCATGTCGTCCAAGAAAAAATAATGTTTGACATGTTCATAGGTTTTGGTAAACCTGGAATGCCCAAATGTGGGTGAATCATGAAGCTCATAAAGCAATGTGGATTTAAGTTGGGATTTTTTTCTTAAATATAGATGACCTTTGTACCGAAGCTCTTCATTGTGCCAAGAGTACTCTGGAGAAGCTTGAGAATGGTGGTCCAATTGTTGGATCAAGAGAGAAATTTTGGGGTCTTGCAACCATTCTTGGCGAACAAATTGGCCCAATATGGTATAATGAAGGAGAGGAAAAATAGGGACTCTTCTTCTTCATATTTTCTGGAAAGAGCGTAAACAATGACATTTTATTTTCCCTTATTGTAAATTATCTCATAATCATATCCAAATAACTTGGTCACACATTTTTATTGCTCCGAGGATGAAATTCATTGTTCTAGAAAATATTTGAGGCTATAATGATCGGTTTTAATTTGGAAGTGTTTCCCCAATAGATAAGGACACCAAAGATCCACAACATGCATAATAGCCATAATTTCCTTTTCATAGATTGATTGGCCCAAATGTCTCTCTGATATTTGTTTGCTAGTGAAAACCAAAGGTCTGTCATCTTGCATGAGTAATTCCCCAATTCCTTTCCTAGAAGCATCACATTCTAGGACAAAAGTATTGGTGAAGTTGGGAAATTCCAGGACAAGTCTTGTACACATAGCCTCTTTCAAGACATGGAAGGATTGATTAGCGGTTGGAGTCCAAGTGAAAGCATTCTTTTTAAGAAGAGCAATGAGAGGTGTTGCCATTTTTCCATAATTCTATACAAACTTGTGATAATACCCCGTTAAAACCACAAAACCACACAATCTCTTAAGAGTTTTAGAGCAAGGCCAGTCTTTCATAACTTCAATTTTCTTAGGGTCCAACTGTACACCATCTTTTCTAACAATATGACCCAGTTACTCCACTTCCGAATCTCCAAAGGAACATTTAGATTGTTTTAGGAAAATTTGTACTGAGAGAGTAGATGGATAACTTGATCCACATGGGTGATATGGGCTTGCCAAGTTTTACTATAGATGATAATATCATCAGAGAAAAATAAGAAAAAATTGTAGAGTTTATGAGATACCTACGTAGAAGATCTAGCTAATAATAAAATGTACACAACTTGCAAATGGTGTGAAGAGAAGACAAAAATGGAGGAAAGAATGAAATAATTTCTATTAACCGAATGAGAAAAATTATACAATACAAGTGATATACTATGTATCAAACAACTAAATTGCCATAGTATTCAACTAATGCACATTAGGAGTGTTCTAGAGAGATATGACACACATTGGTAGTCACTGGAGTCAACTGCCACCTAGTCCTAGTTAACTGGCCATGCGATCGTCAGTTAACTAGCCAAACTAGAGTGAAATGAGGAGAATATTACTCACACATAAGGAATGCACCTTACTAGTGATGATCCCAATGCAAGTGCACATTATTGGTTATGATCCTGAGGTTAGCATGCAACACTTGGTGATATAACTAATGTTGACATGCAACACTTCACTCAACAAGTCTAATTGAACATTAACTGAGAGTTGACTGGAGGGTATGTGGCACCCTTGTCTAGGGGAGAATATTCTCATCGAGGGGAGAATATTTTATACAAAGGGACCCTCAACATAGCCAAATAAACTTAGGAAAATAAAATAAAAATAAAATTCTAGGTGTGTGTAATATCTCCAACACCGCCCCCCCCTGAACACTATTAGGGAGTAAACATTAGTGTACATGGTATCATTATACATAGGCATGTAGAATTTTTGAGATACTTGCACAAAATATTTAGCTAACAATGCTTGCAAATGGTGTGAAGACAAGAGATAAAAAATGGAGAACAAAATGAAAGAATTTCTATTATCTGTATTCCACACTCAAAAAGTGAAAAATTTACAACAGGTATTGGCTACATGAGTAACTAATGTGCCATAGTAATGATATAGAGAGATATAGACACTCACTATAGACACTAGAGTGAACTTCAACCTAGTCCTAGTTAACTAATCCATGCAATCATCAATTAACTGAGTCACACGTGTGGAACTGAGAGAAATACATGCAACTACTGGTGATAACACCGAGGTTTCCATGCATGAGTGACTTCCACTAGTCTAATTGAGTGTAACTAACTTGGAACTGAATATGAGAGCCCTATATTGTAGGGGAATATTCTTTAGAAAAAATATTCTCATCTAAGGAAGTGTTCTCAACATTGGACTCTCAACCTTAGGAAATAATTACCTAGGTGAGTGTGTAATATCTCCACCCCCCACCCCCTAAACACTACTAGGGTGTATATGATGAACGGGTCCCAAAAAATAAGGACATGTTAGGTACCCATGAATATTGCAACTAATGAACACTAAAATAAAGTGAGGAAAGATGGAAAACCTGATGGGAATTGTTGGTTGTGGAGCCTGATTATCTTCTTGATTTTGATGTTTGTTTCAGTTGCACTTGGACCCCATTCCCTAAAGGGTGGGTGTGGGGGGGATTTACCCCCACAACTATCGCTAGGGGGTCTAAGGGGGTAAACAACAATTTTTTTACCGCCCCCCTAGCGGGGGATTCGAGGGGCAACGCACCTGAAGTGAAATATTGGGAAAAATTGCCTGGTAAAAATTGTAATTTCGTAGTTAATCTGGACTGTTCATTATAAGGTCACAGATCTGATGGTAGAATTTATTTTTTAGATTTTTTTCCCCTAGAAGGAAACCCTTTCTTATGAGGGAATTGTATTGTGGCTGTGTATTATTGTGAATATTGTATTCTGAGAGAGGATGTTGTGAGAGAAAGAAGAGGAAGTTACAGTGGTTGAGTTGTAGGTTATATCCCTTGATTTTGCTAGATAATAAAAATGAATTTCTTGGAAATTTCTCTGGTGGACGTAGCCCACACTGGGTGAACCACATATATCTGTGTCTCTATTGTATTGTGCATCTTCTGTGTTTTATTTCCACATTTGTTTTATTTTATTGCTACACGATCCTGTTTTTCTAACAGCTGATATCAGAGCAAAAGGCCGTAACTTGCAGGAAAATAGGGTTCTTGGTTCGAGTGTGAGCAATGGCAGAAGATGAAAAATTTAGGGCTGAGAAATTTAACGGCCAAAACTACCAGTTATGGAATATGTAGATGGAATATTATTTATATCAGAAGGATCTATTCCTACCATTGGGAGGAATAGAAAAGAAGTCGATAACCATGAAGGATGAAGAGTGGGAGGTTCTCGACAGAAAGGCACTGGGAATGATATAGTTGAGCCTGACAATGTAAGTGGCTTTCAATATTTCAAAAGAAAATACAATGAAGGAACCGATGGATGCATTAGCTAAAATGTATGAAAAACCCTCGATGTCCAATAAGGTATTTCTAATGAAGCGATTATTTAATATGAAGATGTCAAAAGGTGGCTCTGTTGCAGATCATTTAAATGAATTTAATAGAGTTACTAACAAGATAAGTTCTGTAAAAGTGGACTTTGATGATGAGGTCAGGGATCTTATAATATTGTGCTCATTGCCAGAAAGATGGAGCAGCTTGGTCATGGCTGTAAGTAACTCTGTCTCTGGTTCAAACACTCTAAAATTTGATGATGTTGTTGGTGTTATCCTTAGCGAGGAAATGCGATGAAAAAGCACAGGTGAGACATCAGGTAATGCATTAAACAAGGAGAAAAAGGGAAGACAAAAGGATAGAGGAAAGGGTTCATGGAATCGCGGAAATTCTAGGAAGGGTAGATCCAAATAAAGACTAGGAAAAATAGAGTGCTGGAATTGTGGAAAGAAAGGACATCTTAGAAAGACTGCAGATCTCCAAAGAAACAAAGAGATGGACAACATGAGAAAAATCAGAAAGCAAATGTAACAGGTGATGTGTTACAATATGCTTTGATTGTTTCTGTAGATAATATTTTTGAGTCTTGGGTAGTAGATTCAGGGGCTTCATTTCATGCCACACTCCATAGGAAACATTTTCTAGATTATGTTCAAGGTGATTTTGGACAGGTTCATTTGGGTGATGATGCACCATGCAAAATTGTTGGAATGAGAAAAGTACAAATAAAGAAAAAGAATGGAAACCAATTGTTGTTGAAAGAGGTAAGACATGTTCCAAATATAAGGATAAATATAATTTAAAAAAGGAAGTTGGAAAGTGAAGGTTGTATATCTATATTTACAGATAAGGCATGGAAGGTCACCAAAGGATCACTAGTGATAGCAAAAGAAGATAAGGTAGGTACATTGTATTTATGTACTGGTAATACTGATTCTTGTATCTCTTTAGCTTCTACAAGAGTGGATACAACACTTTGGAATCATAGGCTTGAACACATGAGTGAGAAGGGGATGCAGATACTTCAGAAAAGGAATTTGTTTCCAGATCTTAAACAAATTGATTTGGATTTCTGTGAGCATTGTGTTTATGGAAAACAAAAGAGAGTCAGATTTCTTAGATTTGGAAAAGAAAAGAAGAGTGAAAGGTTAGATCTTGTGCATACAGATGTATGGGGACCAACTCAGGTATCATCTCTTGGCGTCTCTCATTATTATGTTACTTTTATTGATGATGCAACTAGAAAAACTTGGGTTTATTGCATTCGACAAAAATCTGATGTTTTTGACACTTTTAAGAAATGGAAATCTTTGGTTGAGAATGAGACAAGAAAAAGGTTGAAGTGTCTTAGATAAGACAATGAAAGTGAATATTGAAACAAGGAGTTTGATGATTATTGTTCATACCATGGGATTTGTAGAGAGAAAACAGTTCCAGGAACACCACAAGAAAATGGTGTGTCATAAAGGATGAATAGGACAATCATGGAGTGTGCAAGGAGTATGAGATTGCATGCAGGGTTTCCATTACAGTTTTGGGAAGATGTTGTAAATAATGTTGTTTACTTAATAAACAAAGGACCTTCAAACTCTTTGGATGGTGGAATTCTAGAGGAGGCATGGACATGTAAAAAGGTAAACTATTCATTTTTAAAGACTTTTGGTTGTGAAGCATTTTTCCATATTGATAAAGAAAATAGAATAAATATCGAGGGAAAATCCAAGAAGTGTACCTTTATTGGATACATTGTTAATGATTTTGGTTATCACTTATGAGATTATGAAAATAAAAAAATCATTAGGAGTAGAGATGTCATATTCAATGAGAAGGTCATGTATAAAGATCAGTTGCAGTGAAGGAAACATGAATAAGAAAAACCAGAATACAGAGTGCTTGATGAGATCACTGAAAAAGAAATTCCAAAGGTACCAGAAAATCAGAATGTACAACAATAGGAGCAACATGTACCTCAAACTCCTGCAAGTGTTGTTAGAAGATCCACCAGGTTAAATAGATCCCCTGAACAATACTCTCCTTCATTGTATTATTTATTGTTGACTGATTATGGTGAACTAGAATGTTATGAAGACGAAATGCAAGTAGACACTAAAAATAAGTGGGATAAAGGCATGGAAGAGGAAATGGATTCCTTGGTATATAACCAGACTTGGGAATTGATTCAGTTCCCTGCAGGAAAAAGAGCATTGCAAAATAAATGAGTTTACAAGTTGAAGGAAGAAGATGGAGGAAAAAAATGGTACAAGGCTAGACTTGTTGTAAAGGGGTTTGCACAAAAGAAAGGTATATATTTTGATGAAATATTTTATCATGTTGTTAAGATGACTTCAATTAGGACCATTTTAAGTCTTGTAGCAGTAGAAGATTTGCATCTTGAATAGTTAGATGTAAAAAAAACTTTTCTCCATGGAAATTTGGCGGATGAGATTTATATGCAGCAGCCACATGGGTATGAGGTCAAAGAAAAGGAGAATTTGGTATGCAGGTTGAAGAAGAGCTTGTATGGCCTAAAGCAAGCTCCAAGGAAGTGGTATTTGAATTTTGACATGTTTATGATAGAACAAGGTTATAGTAGATGTCATTCTGATCATTGTGTTTATTTTAAAAGGCTAGAAAATGGATTCTATATTATATTTCTATTGTATGTAGATGACATGCTTGTTGTAGGGTCTAATATGCAAGATATAAATGTGCTCAATAATAAGTTAGCTAATTCATTTGCGATGAAGGATTTGGGTGCTGCAAATAAAATCTTTGGTATGAGAATAACAAGAGACAAGAAAAATAAGAAATTGACATTGTCTCAGGGTGAGTACATAGAAAAGGTGTTGAGAGGTTTAGAATGCAGAATGCAAAACCAATTAGTACACCTTTGTCCAACCATTTCAAATTAACTAAGGAAATGTGTCCCAAGACATAGGAGGAGATAAAAATACATGTCCATGGTCACTTATTCATCAATAGTTGGCAACTTGATGTATGTGATGGTTTGCGCAAGACCAGATATTGCACATGCAGTGGGATTTGTGAGAAGCTATATGAACAATCCAAGTAAAGAACATTGGTAGGAAGTAAAGTGGATTCTCAAGTATTTGAGAGGTACTGCTACTCATGCATTATGTTTTGGAGGTTAAGACACTGTTCTACAGGGATATGTTGATTCAGATATGACAAATGATAACGATAGAAGAAGGAGCACCACAAGGTATGATTTTACTATAGGTGGAACAACAATAAGTTGGATTTCGAAACTGCAAAAGGTTGTTGCACTTTCAACAACAAAAGCAGAGTATGTTGCTACTACATAGGATAATAAAGAGATGATTTGGTTACAGAGGTTTATGGAGGAATTGGGAAAGAAGCAGGAGAATAGTAGGTTGTACTGTGACAACGAGAGTGACATTTATCTTGCAAAGAACTCATCCTTCCATTCAAAGACTAAGCATATACAACTCAAGTACGATTTCATACGATCCATCTTGGAAGATGGACATTTGAAGTTGGAAAAAATACATACTAGCCAGAATATTGTAGACATGTTAACAAAGGGAGTAACCAAGGAGAAATTGAGTTCCTGTTCAGTTTCAGTTGGTCTTCAAGCATGAAGGTGAAGATGAGAAATTTTCCAGGTCCAAGAAGGATCATAGTCCAACATATACAACAACGATGGAGTTGTTGTGATCAATATCCAAGTGGGATATTCTTGGTTGTGGAGCCTGATTATCTTCTTGATTCAGATGTTTGCTTCAGCTGTGCTTGGACCCCATTCCCTAATTGGGGGGTGTGGGGGGGCTTCCCCCCCCACAAATGTCGCCAGGGGGGTCCAGGAGGGGGCGACAAATTTTTTTTGTAGCCCCCTCTTGACGGGGGATTCGAGGGACAACGCCCCTGAAGCGAAATATTGGGAAAAATTTCCTTGTAAAATATTGTAATTTCATAGTCAATATCGTTCATTATAAGTTCATAGATCTGACAGTAGAATTTATTTTTTAGGGTTTTTTTCCCTAAAAGGAAACCCTCTCTTATGAGGGAATTGTATTGTGGCTGAGTATTATTGCGAATATTGTATTCTTGATCCAGATTTTTTGAGGAGAATGAAATGAATACAAATTATTAACATGTGCTTAACACGAAATAACAGAGATACAGTAAAACTGGTTTTCTATTCAATAAGGAAATAATATGAAACTGTAAAATGCAGTGGAAACAAGCTTGCTGGAATGGTGGCGGCTCATCTCTAAGAAGAGATGTGACGACTGCGCTCATTCGTAAGAAGATCATTACAGTGAGGCTCTGAAGGTGTTTTTACAATAAAAAGGAATTCCAAAAACCCTAGACATCCAAAAACCTAACCCTAGGAGATGAAGTGCCAAAAGTCATGTGGGCCCCATTTGGGTAAGTTAGTACATCAACTTCCCGGAGTCGTAACTTTTGCATACGATCTCCGTTTTAGGCGTATGATATCCCATTGGAAAGGTATTGTCAAGGAGATTCATTTTGGGGGAAATATCGAAGGAATTTCCATATTTATCCACATTTTCCCAAAAAACATCGTTTAGGGCCTCAAAACGGCTCCAGAAGTGAAAAAATGCTAAAAATAGTAAATTACCAAAATTGCCACAAAATTGTTTTGAGTCAGTTGGAAAAGGTGGGTGGCAACTGATATCCACCTGGAAAAATCCTCCCTCCTTAGGAAGAAATGGTCTCCATTGTGTTGATTTCCCCCATCAGATGAGGAATTTTCTGCTGAATTTGGCCCCGGGTGAGCCACTTGCCTTGGTGCAGGAGCTGCCCTGTTTTGACGACTCGATAAAGCTGGATCCTTTGTTGTTGAGTGCCCTTGATCTATGTGTACAAAATATGATCACTGGATTTCTGTTGTATGCAGTTGGGGTTGAGCTCTGTTGGTGTCAGTTGTTCTGCTACTTTTGAGGTGTCCAATAATGGTGGAAAATAATGGTGAAGGAGATCCACGTTGAACACTGGGTGTAAGCCAAGAAAAGGAGGAATTTTGAGCTCAAAAGAATTATCCCCAATGGCCTTGGTGATGGTGTATGACCCATTTTTTGGCATAGGGGCAGACCCAAGGTTCAACTCTAACAGCACACCAACAAGCCCTAACTATTGGCCCATTTGGAAACACCTGTGAAGCAGATTCAGTCTCACCCAAAGTAGTAGTAGGGGGTTGTAAGACACAAGTGTCTACAACTAGAGGAAATGAAAAGTGGATCCAAGGCAACAACACACAACACTCTAGTTATTCTTTATCTTCCTTAAGCCTACTTTGCAAGTTATATATCAGATCTAACACAATGATTCAATAACAGTATAACAGAATGAAAAGAACATAGCATCAATCACATAGAACAAAAAGATATACATGGTTCACCCTCTCCCTAGGGCTACATCCACCGAACTACGTTTCTTGAAATATTAAGATGGAAACATACAATTCTATCTGCGCACTTAGCTTGCAGATCTCTCTCTCTTTCTCTCTTCTCTATCTCCGCTCCCTGCGCACCCAAGTTCAGGGTCGACCTTCACACCCAGCTGAAGATCTTACAATGAAAGAATGCTCTCACGCTCATCACTCTCTCTTTCACAACAATAATGACTCCATATCACAATAAAACTCTAGCCAACAACGAACCCCTCTTCTCTCATTTAGGTCCTTATTTATACATTACAATGACTCTCAAACAACCTTAGGACGAAGCCTAGTTGTCAAAAACCAAAATACGAAAACCCTAGGCGTCTAAAACCCTAGGTCCACTTTGACGCATGTTTTCAAGGCTTTTCCAACTTGTCCTTTTGTCTTTCCCACGAGGTCCTCCAAAGCATCCATTGGTGGATTTTTCATCTTGCTGAGTTTTCCATGATCCATCTTCCTTGCTGATCTGTTCTCCTCAATATTCTCATCCAATGACTCATTTTCCCCTACTTCGCTCCTTATTTTCTTCTTATTTGGCTACTTCGACCCATTCTCAGTCAATGTGTCTTCTTCGCATTTCGGACTTTGTATTTTCTCTTCCTTTTTCTTTGCTTTCTTTTTTAATCCATAACCAAGGGCTAACAATCCCCCAACACTCACCTGTGACTCGTCTCGAGTCACTACAGGATTGGACCTTTCTGTGTCACTTCGATGTTCTTTCTACTCTGTCCCTCCCCATTATGTGCAGACTGTCTTTTCTGTGTATGGTACCCAATTTCAACTGCACCTGGTACTTGAACCCTTATGCTTACGCTTTTACTGAGATCTACGAGGTAGCTGGTTGTGATAATACAATTTCAACAGACTCCCATTTACCAATGTTCTTGGACAAATCTGTAGGTGCGGACACGAAATGATCTCCCTAGATCCACCTGGATCTAGAACAAAGCAAGACAGAACAATACTCTTTCACTAGGTTTTGACCATTGAATTAACTAGGAGGCAAGAAACAAGTAACATACCTTATTATCGCTTCCTAGGGTCTTTGTTGTTCCCTCTTTGCTCCAGTGCTCTTGTAAAGTCTAGACCAAGACAACACAAACCAACCAAAGTGAATATTGTACAATATATTCAACAGTTAACCTATGTGTATGATCAAGGAATTACACAATAAAGTGGAAATAGCTTTATGGGAAAGGGACATGCCACTGTATCATATTAATGGAAAGTAAATCTTACAACCTGAGCCTTGATGTCGCAAACTTCCTTTCGATGGCCCTTGGCTCTGACACACACACACTTGCTCAATCCTTGCATGAAGAAGATCAAATCCTTGATAGACTTGCTGGAGTCTCCAAGTTGTTGTTCAATGCTAAGTCCTTCACACAATTCTTTCACCAATTCTCCAATGAATCTTGCTTAACCTTTTCCATGAGAATTCCCTCAATATATA
>ML811920.1:72296-89964 GCA_009831015.1 Picea engelmannii
TCTCCAATGAATCTTGCTTAACCTTTTCCATGAGAATTCCCTCAATATATAGGAGAGAATGAATTAGTTACTTGGATAAGAATGATCCCAAAATATCAGGGAATCCAGTACTAGGATAACCATTCGAATTCCAACCCATCCTTTTAGAAGATTCCCTTCTAGAAGCATCGAGAATTCATTTTTTTCCTTGCTTTAGGAAGAGTTCACACCCTAGCAATTCAACACAGTGCGATATGTTTGCACCCTAGCTTAAGGCAGCCATCGAGAATAGGTCATTCTCGCAGGCAAATGTATTAGCAGCCTGTGAACCTCCTTCAAAAATGAGATTTCTGAAAAGAGAAGAAAGTAAATTTTCTCAGGAGAAAGTTCTTATGAAGAGCCTGAGTACACCATCATCAATACATCATCATGATGACCAAAATCATGGGTAACAACCAAACCTTCCTTCCATTCTCCATTCAAAGTCTTCAACTACGCAACTCCTCCTTTTGTAAAATAGGCAACCTCATATGGCCCAAGCCAATGTGTCCTGAACTTCCCTAGATTCTTGATGAACTTGCTATCATATACCAATACTATATCTCCTTGCTTAAATGCTTTCTTCTTGATGTGTCTATCATGGTAGGCCTTTTCTCGTTCCTTCTGTACCTGCTGATGGAATCCTACAATAAACCTGTCTTCCTCTAGCTCAACCAACTACGTAAGCCTGTTTTGAACACTGCCAATGTCATCCATATCTGTGACTACTGCAATTCTTAGACTAGGAACCAAATATTCCATAGGGACCATTGCTTCAAGACCATAAACCAACTTCAAGAGCATTGCTGGTACTCTCAAATTCCAATCATCTATGTTTACACTACAAATCTTTGTCAGTGTTGTCTCCAAGATCTTATTGAAAGATTTGTTTGTCCCATTTGCTTGTGGGTGGTATGGAGTGCTCTTCTGATGGTGGACTGCAAATTCCTGAGTCAAGGATTCAATAGTATTATTAATAAAATGTGTGCCTTGATCACTCATCAAGGTCTTCGGGCATCCAAATCGGGTTATGATATCATCAAATATGAACCACGCAACTATAGTTTCACTACAGTCCGTAACTACTCTTGCTTCTGCCCATCTGGTCAAATACTCTATCACAATTATGATGCAGCGAGCTCCTGTGCACTTCCTTGGTGGGTTGATAGGTCCCACAAAATCAATTGCCCATTTGTCAAATGCTTGTAAGGTTAGTTGTGGTGCTAAAGGAATCTCATCTCTTCTGTATGACTTCCCTACCCTCTAGCATACATCGCAGGCTTTGTAGTATTCCTTAGCATCTTTGTGTACAGTGGGCCACTAGAGCCAGCTCTAAGAACCTTTTGACCTTTTTATTTTCCTACATAATGTCCTCCTACGATGCCTTCATGTGCTTCTTCCAGAATCAATGGTCTTTGCCTCCATAACACATCTCCTCAAGATCTCATCAAGTCCCATCTTATATAGTTGTCCAACTATAAGTGAAAAATATGTAACACGAACTACCAAGTGTTTCTTCTGAATAATTGTATATTCACGAGGTGCCATTCCTGTTGAGAGGAACTGGACTATCTTAGTGAAGTGATCATCAACCTTTTTGATTTCCAGCAACTGTGCATCTAGTAGTGTATCCTCCAAACTAGTAGGTTCCTCTCCATGCTCTAATCTGGACAAGTGATCAAGTCCTTTGTTCATTCTCCCTGGCTTGACCACAATCTCAAAATCATATTCCTAGAATAGTAGTAGCCATCTGGATATTCTTCCCCCCAACACTGACTTGTTGACTAGGTATTTCAATGTAGAATGATCAATGAACATCTTAAAATTTCCTCCCAACAAGTAATGTCAAAACTTTTGCAGCACGTACACCATGGCTAAACCTTCTCTCTCAGTGATAGTGTAATTTATCTCAGTTGTAGAGAGCTTCCTGCTAGCAAAGGCTAACGGATGGTCAATATCTCCTACTCCTGGTTTTTCTAACACTGCTCCTAATGCAATAGATAAGGCATCGACATGCACATGAAATTATTTACTCCAATCTCAGAAAACCAGAATAGGCTCAGTGACCATTTTCTATTTCAGCGTGTCGAAGCTCTGCTGACATTCCTCTGACCATTGAAACTGACAATATTTCTTCAAAATCTTCTCCATGGGTGTTGTTATCTATTCATAGCCCTTGATGAACTTCCTGTAGTATATAGTAAGTCCCAACGCAGTGCACAACTATCTAGTTGAAGTAGGAGGGGGTAGATCAAAAATGATGGTAATCTTGGAAGGATCTACCAGCAACCCCTGCTTACACACAATATGGCCTAGCAACACTCCAAAGGGTGAAAAGAAGATACACTTCTTCAGGTTCAGGGAAATCTGACATTGTCTACACTTATCCAACATTAGTCTTAAGCATTCAATATGATTTTTCAATAAGCTAAAAACAGTCCAATCATCAAAATATGCTTCCAAAAATTTATGTAAAAATTCCTTGAATGCTTTGACCACTACTCTAGAAAAGATGGTTGATGCATTCTTTAATCTGAATGGCATCACTGTGTATTAGTAGGATCCCCATTCTGTTGCAAATGTGGTCTTATGGCGATATTCCTTGGCAATCCTGATCTGGTGATAACCTGAAAATCCATCTGTGAAGGAGTAAACTTCCTATCCTCCCACATTATGTAACATTTCGTCAGTAAACGATGTAGGGAATGGATCATGTAAACATGCATCATTTAGTTTCCTCAAATCTACATAGATTTTGATATCTCCTGTTTTATTATCTTGGACCACCATAGGGATAATCCATTCCGAAACATCAATAGGTTATATGATTCCTACTTCCAACATTTTGTCTAATTCAATAATGACTTTCTGCTTATATTTGGGATTCAATATGTAGGGTCGCTGCTTGACTGGCCTGGCATCCGGTTTCAAGGGGATCTTCATTTCTCCCATGGGTCCTTTAATTCCCTTCATGTTGGTGAACTTGGTTGGAAACAAGTCCTGGTATTCATGCAGTAATTCTGTGATCTTGTCGATAGTGGCATCATCCCAATAATCTCCAACGTTGGCTAGCTTAGGTGCTTTCTCTGTTCCAATTTTATTTTTCTTGATTTTAATTGGATGTCCAATGAAAGGTAGTTCAACTCCTGGTCCTTTTATGTCTCTCTGTCCCTCTGTTTCGACGATGTTCACATTCCTAGGATCATCATCTTCATCAACATTGATATTGTAACAACCTTGCAATTTCTGAAGAGGTGCAATCCATTCATCCTCTTCTTTCTCAACAGGGAGGTTAGGTTCCTCCTCAAAGACTTTCTATCTAACAACCTATAAAGCTTGATCTATTGTGGGGTGATGAATTTCAAATAAAAAGGTAGCTATGAATTTCTGAGTCATACTGTGCCAACCTGTAGTGGTAAGGTGCAGTTTTTCTTGAAGATACCAATTGATAGGGGTTGTGTCCAAAGTGTTCATGAATTTATGCACCCACCATTCTTGAGGAATATTGCTCCGGGATTCCTCACAACTCCGCACATGGTTCTTTAGACAACTTTGACCTGTGTATCGAACTTCACATCCTTCGTCTTGTTCTGAAAATCACACTGCCATCAAAGTGCGACATTGCACCCAGTTTGTGATGGTCTTCTTATGTGTTCCCCACCATCTCGCTGGTGTTTCTTTCAAGGCCTCATCTAGTTCCAACAACCTCTGTTGTACTGGTACAACTTCTTCAAATTCCAATAAGAAAGTTTCTAAATGATTTAAACCATCAAATGTGGACAGGTTACTTACTTCTGTTCCAATCCAATGAACTTCCTTGGTCAATCTAGCACATCTCCATGCAAAAAATTCATACATTTTGTCCTGCCAATTCTCCAGTGCTTCTTCCGAATCTGATGAGCATGCGTTGTCACTTCGCCAACACAAATTCCTGTCTGTTGTAGGATTAATGTAGTCCTGTTGTCTTGCTATCAATTTATATATATTCTCGAGATTGTACGCATGATCTTCTTCTCTGATAGGTTCTATGTATCTGCGACCTTCATCCGGATCAAGAGGTGTAATGACCCTAAGGCCATTACCTTCAAATTTCATTCTTCTTTTCTTTAATTCAACAACAATGGAATTTTTGAAAGCCCAATCAATTCCTAAAAGCACAGGATAAGGACAACTATAATCAACTATCTCAATTAATTCAAAATCTACAAACGTCCTTACCTCATTGATGTCCATAGGGACATGCTCCAGTCTACCAAAGGGGCTTACTGTCTGCTGATTAGACATCCTGAGCCTGATAGGGGAATAAATCAACTTAGGTTTTCCCATGAGTGCACAGGTCTGCTTTGTCATAACATTGACTTCTGATCCTAAGTCGAGGACCACATAATCTATATCATAATCTCCAATCTGAGCATTAAGGTGTAGTTCCTTATTTGTCCTTCTCTTCCTAGATACTTGATGTATTGCTTTATTCATCAGGGGATCTACCCTACCTATCTCATATTGTATGATCAAGTTTTGTAGTTCTTGCACAACTCTTTCATCCTTAATCAAATTAATTCAAGTACATAATAATTCCATAAGCTTGCTTACCTCTTTTCCTTCTCCGGGTGAATCAGATCGATCAAATGCTAGAGGCATTCCACACTATCTCACTTTTGGTTGTGTCTTTGATGAAGAATCTTGATCTCTTCCAAATTCTCTTCTTGCCTCTTCAAACATCTGCTTCTCTTTCCTTGGATCAAACAATTGGGTCTTCTCTACAGCTCTTTTGACCCCTAATTCTTCTATAGTCTTTCCTGGAGTCGCCCTGTCTTATTCTGTAACAATGCCTCCTCTAGTGATAACAACGACTTTGGGATCCTCTCCATGAGGTTCGATTGATAATAATTGGACTTGTTGATTTCCTCCTCGTCTGTCCCGGAGTTTAGCTAGTAATGCTGGACAACATTCAATCACATATTTGAATGAGTTGCAGAATGTGCAGTAAAGATTGGTAGGTGTCTGGACATATTTTTGCATGTAATAGCATTCACCAGGGCAATGTCTATTTCTACATACCTCGCACTAGGGTAGAGTAAGTTGCTTGAAAGGGATTCGAGCTCCTGAGGCCAAGTATTCATTAAATAGGGGACAATGATCCTTTTCATGGCCCTCTAATTTGCATCTGTTACACCAAATGTATTGTCTTTTATCTTTTCCCTTCTCTTTCTTCATATCTTTGACCTGCAACGATAAGCTAGTTAGTTGACTCAAAATTTGACTCATACCTAAGTTGGCTTCTCCCATAGGGAATGATTCTAATTTCATGGCGATCTCCAGTGCCTCAGCCTGTGAAGCGATCTTCTGTTGCATCAGAGGGACTCTGATGTGTGGCAAGAGGGAAATAATGAACCATTATTTATTCTGTTCGTCTAGAATTTGAAAAATCAAATGGTCTGTCAAGGTATTAAACCTCTAATCAAATTATTACATAGGTTCAACTACTTTCTACTTGATTTCTTTAAGCTCTGTAATGCACTGTGACTCCAACTTGGGTTTCTTGAATTCGACAATCAACGAAGTCTTAATGACATTCAACGGTTTTGGCTGTGCAATTCCTTTGACAAATTTCATGTACCAACTCAGTGGACGGTCTCTCAGGGTAGTACTAAACTGATCTCTCTTAACAGTTTCATCAGTGACATTCTTAATACTCCACACAGATTCACATAAGAAACAGTGATGATCAGGCTTTTCAGATCCTTCTCCCCTAAAGGTGGGTAACCTCATCTCATTTTCCATAGATCTTCCTAGGTTTCTTGACTGAGTATGTACTGAACTGTTGGTAACAGTGCTTTGAGTGCTCTGATAACTCTGACTACTCTGGTTACTTAATGCTACTAAAAAAACAAGAGGACTAATAGTACTTACTTCGACAGCTAGCGCAATCCCTAAAGTTTTTTATTCTTCTGGGTGAGGTTCTTCAGTCTTCTCTTCCTCTTCCCTAGCGAACTTTGAATGTTCCTCGTTCACTAACTCTTCTTCTTCTCCACTATAGAACCCTTCATCCTGTGCTAGTGGTTCGTGACTCTGCTCAAACAATTTCACCAGAGGAACCTCTGTGAAGGTCCTCCCACTGTGCGTATGGCCAACCTTTGTGTCGCTGTCGCTGTCTGATTTCTTGAAAATTATATTTTCAATCTGATTGATTACTGTATCTTTAAGATGTTCTTCTCATGCAATAGCATCTTGATCTTCAACTTCAAAAAGTGTAAATTTTTTTCTCTAGGTCCCTTAAAGAAATATCGCTTTGCTTGGCTATACGACTTAAATATGTCAATGGAAAACTCGGTGATGTACCCTCAAATAGTGCTATCGAGCCAGTGATCTACTGCTCTTGACACAACATTATCAATGCTCTTGACCTTCTTGATCAACACCAACGTCCAAACCATAGGTATTCTAGATCTGATCTCAAACTGGGTATCTGCTAATCTGGCTAGCCACTCGTATAGCTCCTTATGAATTCCTCCAAAGAAAATATCATGTATATCAGTAAAGATATACTTTCCCAACCAGTCTTCTGTACTAATATTAGGGTTCTTGTTCTGAGATTTAGCGAAGTCATTTTCTTGTTCTTCTATCCACTTATGAATCTCTGTCTTTGATGGAAACCACCTTGACATTCCCTCAAGAAGATCTCGGTCTCGATAATGGAACCTTTTGTTGGCACATGGGCAGACCCAGGGTTCAACTCTAACAACACACCAACAAGCCCTAACTACTGGCCCTTTCATAAACACCTACGAAGCAGATGCAGTTTCACCCGAAGTAGAAATAAGGGGTTGTAGGACACATGTGTCTACAACCAGAGGAAATGCAAAGTGGATCCAAGGAAACAACACACAACACTATAGTTATTCTTTATCTCCCTTAAGCCTACTTCGCAAGTTATATATCAGATCTAACACAATGATTCAATAATAGTATAATAGAATGAAAAGAACAGAGCATCAGTCAAACATAACAACAAGATATATGTGGTTCACCCTCTCCCTAGGGCTACATCCACAAAACTGTGTTTCTTGACATATTAATATGGAAACATATAGTTCTATCTGCACACTTAGCTTGCAGATCTCGCTCTCTTTCTCTCTTCTCTATCTCCCCTCCATGCGCACCCAACTGCAGGGTTGAACTTCGCACCCATATGAAGATCTTACAATGCAAGAATGCTCTCACGCTCATCACTCTCTCTTTCACAATAATAATCACTTGATATCACAATAAAAATCTAGCCAACAACGAACCCCTCTACTCTCATTTAGGTCCTTATTTATACATTACAATGAATCTCATACAACCTTAGGACGAAACCTAGGTGTCAAAACCCTAAATACCAAAACCCTAGCTATCTAAAACCCTAGGTCCACTTTGACGCGCATTTTCAGGGCTTCGCCAGCCTGTCCTTCCGTCTTTCCCCCGAGGTTCTCCAAAGCATCCATTGGTGGATTTTCCGCTTGTTGAGTTGTCCACGATCCATATTCCTTGTTGATCTATTCTCCTCAATCTTCTCATCCAACAACTCATTTTCCCTTACTTCGCTCCTTCTTTTCTGCTTCTTTGGCTACTTCGACCCATTCTCTGTCAATGTGTCTTCCGCGCAGTTCAGACTTTGTCTTTTCTCTTTTTTTTTCTTCGCTTTCTTCCTTAATCCATAACTAAGGGCCAATAGTGCAGGCCAAGGAACGAAGGAATGTTGAGCTCAAAAGCATTATCCCTCACGACCTTGATGATGGTGTACAACCCATAACGAAGTGGGTGAAGCTTCTGACGGGGTCTTGTAAGGCGTTCTTTCTACAAGTGCAACCAGACTTTGTCTCCCACCTGAAAATTATGTGGAACCCGATGATGATCATGGAGCTAATTGTACTTGTCATTGGACTTCTATAAGATATCTTGAACCTGTTGGCGGATGTTTTGGATCCGTTCAATGAACCGGGTGGCTTTGTTAGCTTCAGTTGGAGCAAGAGATGAGTCAGTCGAGGTGACTGTAAGGGGAAGTGAAACATCTATGGGACCCAATGGTTGGAATCCCAACCCCACCTGAAAGGGGTTGTGGTCGGTTGAGCTATGCAAGGCTTAGTTGTAGCTATGCTAGACATAGGGAATTCTCTCATCCCATGTGTGAGGGTTCTTGGAATTACACATGCAAAGGATATGTACAATCATTCGATTTACGACCTCGATTTGGCCATTTGTCTGGGGGTGGAAGGCCATGGATTTGGTGAGATTTGTGTCCAGCAGTGACCAGAGGCTCGACCAGAATGTGATGAGAAATTGAATGTCCCGATCTGAGACAATGGTTTGTGGGAGTCCAAAATGTACCCAGACACGTTCAAAGAAGATCTTGGCAGTGGCCTTTGCTGTGATGCTCTTCTTGCAAGGAACCATAATCACCATCTTAGAAAAGCGATCAACAACCACAGAAACATAGTCATTTCCCCACTTGGTGGATGGGAGGCCCGACTTGTAGTCCATTGAGACGGATTCCCATGGCCTATCATGAGTAGGAAGAGGGGTGTACATGCCCTGTTTCTTAGTGGTCGGTTTGGAAATAACGCAAGCACTGTAGGACCTAATATACTTGATGACCTCCTGTCGAAGTTTTGACCAGTAGAAATGTTTCTATAGCATCGTCACTATCCTTTCAAAACCGAAGTGTCCTGCCACCCAACTGTAGCGGGCTTCCTAGATCAGCTTCACTCACTCGCTTGATGGAACACAAATATGGCCTAGACGACACACCAACCCATCCTGAAGATGGAAATTATCAACAATTGCGTTTGCACCCAACATTTGGTAGGTGGTGGTGAATTCTGGGTCTGTCTCATAGAGTTGGGGCCATCTAGAGGTCTCATGGCCGTAAGAGTCTAGCACCGTGGTGAGTGTCATGATTGGCGGTCTGCTGAGGAAATCAATGATGCAATTGGTGCTTCCTATTTTATACTTGATGTTGAGGTGGAATTGATGCAAGTATGTGGACCAATTTTGATGGTGTTCATTCTGCAATTTTCCTTGTGTCTGCATGAACTGCAGTGGCTTATGATCAGTGTGGATGACTATCTCCTTCCCAAGAATGTAATGTCTCCACTGGTGACAGGCTTGCACAATGGAGTACATTTATTTGTTGTAAGTAGGGTACTTACGAACAACATATGATAGTGTCTCACTATTATAGGCCATGGGGTGGCCGTGCTGAGTGAGAATGATGCCCACAACATAGTCTGAAGCATCTGTCTCGATCTCAAAGGGTTGTTGCAGGTATGGTAGTGAAAGTACTAGGGCTAAGCACAAGCACTGATTCAAATCATCGAACTCTTTTTGTTGGGATTGACCCCACACAAATTTCACCTTACCACCACCCTTGGTTATTTGGCTAAGGGCCCATGCAATATGGGAGAATCCCAACACGAACCTGTGGTAGAAATTGGCAAGGCCCAAGAAGCTTCGAAGCTCAGTGAGTGTGGTTGGGTCTGGCCAGTCACAGATGACTTGGATCTTAGATTGATCCACATGTATGCCATGCTAATCAACAATGTATCCTAGGTAATGGACCCTGTCCATGCCGAAGGAGAATTTTTCCAAGTTGGCGTATAGCTTGTGTTGTTGCAGGGTGTGCAGAACCTGCTAAATATGGTGCAAGTGTTCGACCCAAGTCTTGCTGTAAATGAGAATGTTATCTAGATACACCACTATAAAATTATTGGTGAATGGTTGTAGGATATCGTCCATCATCCTCATGAAAGTGGTTGGAGCATTTGTCAAACCAAAGGGCATGACCAACCATTCAAAAAGGCCTTCCTCTGACTTGAAGGCAGTCTTCCATACATCTGTCTGTTCTATCAGGACCTGGTGGTAGCCAGACTTCAGATCAATCTTATTGAATTATTTGGCCCCCATGAATTGATCAAGGAGGTCCTCAATTCAGGGAATCAGGTATCGTTTCTGACTATGATTTTATTTAGAGCCTGGTAATCAATGCAGAGTCGCCAGGTTCCATCTTTCTTCTGTACCAACATGATTGGGCTCCCACAAGCTGATGAGATGAGACGGATGTTCCCCTTGTGGAGAAGTTCTTGGATCTGTCACTTGATCTCCTCATTCTCTAACAAAGAGCGATGATAGTCTGGCCCATTGGGAAAGGGTGCATCGGGGGTCAGATCAATGGGGTGATTGACCTGGTAGTGCAGAGGTACCTCGATAGGTGAGGAGAAGATATTCGTGTATTCTTCCACGACCTTATCTACTTGCTTCTGTTGTGTGGAGAGGTCGACTGCAGAGACCCTGGATGTGGTTGTGATCTTTCGCTTATTCTGAGAGCGAATCACGAAGAAGACAAACTTCCCCATCTGAGAGATGAACTTCCTTTATTGCTTAGCAAAGATCAAGGAAATAACACTAGGTGGGACTGCCTCAGGTATCCTGTACAATTTCCTATTGAAAGTAATAATAAGACTATGAGGCCTAGACTCATATACATCATGACATTTCCATAAATAAGGTTGGCCCAAAAGAACATCACAAAATTCGAGAGGAGAAACATCACACATACCTCATCTTTGAAGGGCTTGATGTCGTACGATAATCAACACTGTTAGCTGATGTGGAGATCACTTCCTTGGCAGAGCCATCCAATGGTGTAGGGTTGTGGGTGTGGCGTTGTCAGTAGGGCCAACTTCTTGATGACCTTTGCTGAGATGAGGGTCTTTTGGCTACCACTATCAATGATGAAGTGCAATGGGGTGCCTTTTAACCACATCTGTGAATGGAAGATGTGCTTTCCTTCTTATGGCTCGTCTGGTTCACCAGGCTGGAGCTTGGTGGTAGCAATGGTGGCACTGGGTTCCACGTCAATGATCCATCTTCCCCTTTCTAGTTCTGGCTCAAATTCAGAACTCGCATCTGATTCAGAAGCTTTCACTTCGACCACCAATGACTGCATTCAGTGATAGTCAACAGTGTTATGCCAAGGGCTCTGATGGATGTTGCACCACTTCCCAGTATCTTTCTTTGTCTTTCTGGTGTCCTTATTTGCTTGCGGCTTGGACCGGTTGTCCTGATACTGTCCATATTTTCTCTGTCCTTTGTTCTATGGGTTGGGGCCACCCTTTCCTGGCTTTTGTTGTGAGGGCTTCCCAGGCCCAAATTGCCGTGTCTTTTGTTTGAGCTTCTGCTCGATTTTGATGGCATATCGGTAGGACGCACCCAAGGATGAGATATCCATAAATTTCATTTTGGTCTAGATGTATCTATGCAGAGCACTGTGATACTTGAGCACTAGATGTCGCTTCGAATCTTTGATACCCAACTTGGTGCACAAGGTATGGAAGATATTTGTGAAATTTGACACTTCTTGGTCTCTTTCTTGCCGTAGTGTGGTCCATTTGGTATACAATTCGTCATAACTTCCGACAGGGTAGTATTGTTCCTTAATAACATCTTTGAAGGATTCCTAGGTGGCCATGACTGTAAATAATGAGGGTTCCTATGTTTCCTTTAGCTCACAGAAAGTTTCCCACCAATCTTTGACATGGGGAATGGCTTTGAGAAGCACAAAAGTAATATTTTCTCTATTCGAAAAGTTATTGACATAAAAATACCCTTCTAGTAGATTCAACCACTTGTCTACAACATCTGCATTTATAGAAACTTCAAATATAGGAATATCAAAGTTTATTTGTACCTTGAAGGGGGCGACAACTCCGCTTGAAGAAGATGTATTGTCTGTCGGTAGCCGCTGAAGGATTTGCGCGAAACTATCCATCATCTCATTCCTCTGTTGTGTGAGGGCTTCCTCAATCAACAGTTTGAAATGATCTCCTGTCCCGTCATCTTTCTTTTCTGCTGCCATGAGAGGTCGCTTGGGCGTGCGAGATATTTTTTCCTCAAGAGAAAAAATCTCGAGACCCAACTCTTTGTACTCCGACCTCGTTGGGGACATGCATTAAGATGACAATGAGCAAACCGCTCTGATACCACTAATCCGAATTTTATGAGAAGAATGAAATGACTATAGATTATTAACAGGTGATTAACATGAAATAACAAAGATACAATAAAATTGGTTTTCTATCCAATAAGGAAATAAGCCGAAACTGTAAAATGCAGCGGAAAGAAGCTTGCTAGAATGGTGGCGACTTATCTCTCAGAAGAGATGTGACGACTGTGCTCATTTGCAAGAAGATAATTACAATGAGGCTCTGAAGGAATTTTTATAATAAACAAGAATGCCAAAAAACCTAAACATCCAAAAACCTAACCGTAGGATATGAAGCGTGAAAAGTCATGTGGGCCCCGTTTGGGTAAGTTAGTACATCAACTTTTCAGGGTTGTAACTTTTGCATACGATCTCCGTTTTAGGCATATGATAGCCCATTGGAAAGGTATTGTCGAGGAGATTCATTTTGGGGGAAATATCAAAGGAATTTCTATATATCTCTCTTTTTCCCAAAAACATCATTTAGGGGCTCAAAACGGCTCCGGAAGTGAAAAACTGCTAAAAATAGTAAATTACCAAAATTGCCAGAAAACTATTTTGAGCCAGTTGGAAAAGGTGGGTGGCCATCGATATCCACCTGGATCAATTTTGAGAGAGGATACTGTGAGAAAAATAATAGGAAGTTACAACGGTTGAGCTGTAGGTTGTATCCCTTCATTTTGTTGGATAATAAAAAGGAAGGACCTGGCAATTTCTCTGGTGGATGTAGCCCACACTGGGTGAACCACATATATTTGTGTCTCTATTCTATTGTGTATCTTCTTTGTTTTATTTCTACATTTTTTTTATTTTAATTCTCCATGATCCTGTTTTTCTAACAGGAACTCTCTCCCCGCCTCACCCCTCTCAAAATACAATGTATCAAAAGAAGAGAAAGACAATTGCTAGGAAACTATGTCCTTCCCTCCAAGAAGACCTTGCAAATGTGTAATTTTAAGATTGATGAAGATTTTGTTGAAGATGTAGATGTTTGTATGGATCTGATGATGCAGATGCACGAGTGAGATGTCTGCACATATCCACTTTCTCTTATTGTAAAGAGGAATATCCAAATTTGAAAATCATACGACCGTTTTTGGAAAAACGCTGAATTTTTTATTATTTTAAAATAGTTATAACTTCACTTCCTGGACTCCGTTTTGGATGATTTTTTTTTTGAAATTGGGCATTTTTCTAAGAGGAATTCAAATTCCCAATTTTGTTTTGCAATTTTTTCTTAGAAAATGTCATAATTGAATCTAATGTGTGCAACCCCATTTTTGGTTCTTGAGATGCATGCATGGGAGTATCTGCATGTGGCTCATGGGATGCATGAATGGTGCATGGAAAAATATCTGTATGTGGCTCCTGATATGCATGGACAATATATTTCATATACGATTAAGGAAATAAATCTGAAATGGAGTAGACATCATCTTCAATGAATGGAACAAAAAATTGTGCAGATACCCGTGTAGAAGGCTCTTCAAACTGAGAGGATTGATCTTCCAATGGATTTTCTACTGGATCTATCTTGTCAACCTTTTGCATGCAATATTCCTTATTCACAAATATAACTTCCAATATGGTCCGTAATTCATTTGGAGTTGAGTCTTGTGATTCATCATATACTTGATGGAAAAGTTAAGGAGAAATAAACATGCAGATACATCTTATGGACATATATTGTCTATTGAGAAAGTAATTTTTCTCATCGGTGGAATCAAGCTCTACTTCCATTTCCATGGTTATTTAGTATAAGCCTCTACCTCTGAGAATAAGTAGAATCTTTGGCTTCCACTCCAAATAGTTATGAAGCGTGAGAAGTATTGTCAACGAGTAAACATAGATTCCATCTTTCCTATTGCTTTGTTCCCTCTTCGGTACCTGCAAAAGAGTGTCGATGACGATCCTTGATAGTGAATTGTGGGATATGATGCCATGTAGAGTTTCTAAGATACCCACACAAAATATGTATCTAAAAATCAAACATACACAACTTACAAATGGTGTGAAGAGAAGACAAAAATGGAGGAAAGAATGAAAGAGTTTCTATTAACCGAATGAGAAAAATGATACAATACAAGTGATATAATATGTATCACACAACTATATCACCACAATAGTCAACTAATTTGAATTAGGAGTGTTCTAGAGAGATATGACACACACTGGCAGTCATTGGAGTCAACTACCACCTAGTCCTATTTAACTGGCCACGTGGTCGTCAATTAACTAGCCAAACTGAAGTGAAATGAGGATGAGATCACTCACACATGTAGAATGTGAATTACTGGTGATGATCCCAATGCAAGTGCACATTACTGGTGATGATACCAATGCAAGTGCGCATTACTGGTGATGATATTGAGGTTATCATGCAACACTGGGTGATATAACCAATGTTGACATTGAACACTTCACTCAACTAGTCTAACTGAATGATAACTAAGATTTTATTGGAGGGTATGTGTCACCCTTGTATAGGGGAGAATATATCAGACTAAGGGACCCTCAACATAGCCAAATAAACTTAGGAAAATAAAATAAAAAGAGAATCCTAGGTGTGTGTAATATCTCCAACAAAAATGATGGAGGAAAGCATGAAAGACGTGATTTATGAGACTTTGGAAAGTGGAGAGAGAATTACAGAGGACAAAGGGAATGAACAACAACTCATAGTGACCCTCATGCGTTATAAATGTAGTCTTGGGAAAGTATTCCTCTTTCATACGTATCTGGTGGTAGCCAGAAGAAATATCAAGTTTATTAAAGTACTGAGCACCACTCAATTCATCCAACAGGTCATCGATGACAAGAATGGGAAATTTGTCGTTGATGGTGAGTTTGTGGAGGGAACACAAGTTGAGACACAAGTTACAAGTGCCTTATTTATTGAGTATGATGACCACAGGAGAAGAATAGGTGTTGGTACTAGGATGGATAACACTTGTGTCGATCAATTCTTTAACAATTTTCTCAATTTCATTCTTCTGAGAAAAGGGATGATGATAAGGGAGAACATTGGGAGGAAGGCTACCTGGGACTAGAGGAATGGAATGATCATGAACACCATGGGAAGGGGAAAGTCCTTAGGGAGAGGAAAAAACAACTTGGTGTTTGGAGAGGATAGATTGAAGGTTAGGATGCACAAAGGGTGTCTCAACTATTTGAATGGAATGGAACTGTTTGGAAATGATTCCTGAGTGACTTTTTTTGAGGAGATTTTCCATTCAATGGGAATTGATGTTTTCAAGGGAGCCTACTGTGATTCCTTGGAACTTATACTGTTTTCCCTCGTGTTGGAATTGCATGGTTAATTCCTTAAAACACATGAGGACAGGTCCTAGCATGTGTAACCATTCAATACCAAGAACAAAGTCACAACCACCCATGTTGATAACAAACACATGAGATTTCAGGTGGTACTAACCAATTTGTAGGTGCACATTTTCACAATGCCCACCACATTTCATGGAACCTCCATTGGCAATCGTGATTTGAAAATTTTTGACTGCACGGATATAAAAATTGATTTCCTAGGTAATGCGATGGTGGATAAAATTATGGGTGTTGCCACTATCAACAAGGATTATGACTTTCCTATGCTTAATGTAGCCAATTAGCTTGAGGGTTTAGGGGGAAGAAAAACCAGTGAGGGCGTGCAGCGAAATCAATAGTTCAACTTCAGGTGGATTAGCGAGCGGAGTAGTATCATTTGTTGGGGGTAGCTCTTCCACAGGGGAAACTTCAACTAGTTTGTTAGCAAGATCCTTAGAAATGGACATATATTTAATTTTTTTGATTATACTTGTTCCTGGGAAAATATTTTTCATCACAATTATAACAAAGACCCTTGAGTTGACATTCAACCATTTTTGCTTGAGTTAATTTCAGGATCTTGAGAGGTGTGGGATGAGGGACAAGATTGGGAGGGTGAGTGCGAGGAAGAAAAGAGGGTTTGCGGTGCTGGGAAAATACAAACTATTTTGCTTCCTTGGCACATTGAGTAGATTCCAACCATGTCTGGGGGTGAGTCATGAGGACCTGGACTTGTTAACCTCTTTCTCATATACAATCATTAAGTTTTAGTATTCCACCTTTGTATATTTTACATACTAGGATATAGTTGTCATCCTAAGTGTGTTTCTAGATTCCTATATTGTCTCCTCCTACCTTATCTCCTTATGAGGTGTCGATGTGAGAACAATTGAGGTGGTTTCATTATTGTATTATATATTTGTATCATTAAGATGAATACAATGTTGAGAATTATGGCTTGAGGCCTTTTCCGCCAATCTTCTTGTCTTAATATTATTATGCTCAATTTCTACAATTGGTATCATAGCTCTGATAGTTCTTAAGGGCCTGTTAATCTTGAGAGCCATGGTGGTGATCCATGGAAGGTGAATTTGTTTGAAATATGCAATTGAAGGCCTATCACTATAGTGTTGGAGATCTACGGCTCTTGGACACGATCTATTCATAGTGAAGCATTACCTGCAACAATCTGGAATGCAGAGATAGAGCACAACTCCACGCATCGCTGGAAGGAGGAAAGCAAGTGATGCAAACAAACAGATCTGGTATGCATGTTCTTGTGATTGTAAAATTATTTCAAATCTCCGCTACAAATCGATTTATTTGCCTTGATCCGATCTAATAAGTCCATGGATCTAATTTAAGGGCCATGGGAGCACCCAAACATTGTCTAAAATCAATGTTGAGAATTTGTAGTTTATGCGTATCAAGACAACGATAGCACTCTGGCAAATGTTTCAAATTAAATCTGGGTTGTTTTTATTTTTTTAAGTTTGACTTTTCATATCCTAATAAAAATAATTTTTTTATTATACATGGATATTTCTAATCGAGTTTGCAAAGAAAGCCAAGGGCCTGCTTTGTTTACAGTAAGCTGATAGAGATCTGCCTACAACCCCTGTTGAAAAGTGAATGTGAATGTCACTCTTTCCAAAGGGTTGTAGCTAGGGAGGTTCGTTTTTCTAGCCCATGAGTTTATTGGAGGTTTTCTCATCGATCTTCCTAATAACCAGAGATCTTAGGGTTTTAGGCATGCCATGTTGTTGTATGTCTTTTTTTTGTTGTGGAGGAGAGCTTCTTTGTTTGAATCAACGATAAATTGTGAACAAGATGTTGTGGAGATTGTTGTATGCATAAAAACGAAGCTACAACCATGTGGTCAAAGCCCGAATGGAAGCATAGCTGGACAAATAATTATCTATCTAAATTGAATCTCGAATGAAATTGCTCACAACGTAAGCATGGGAGACTTAGTGAATGCACCCAACTAATAATAAGAGATTTGAACAGAGATTTCTGAGAAGATCAACTCATCTCTTATGCTGGCCGACTTGCTTTGGTGTTCACTCCTCTTAATGATCTCCATCGCATTTCCATCTGCTAGACCAAAACTGCCCGATCCGTTTTACATAATTTCCTCTCAAGATATCAGTGTATGGCTTGTGCGTACAACCCCTTTAATTTCCTCTCAAAATATCAGTGTATGGCTTGTGCGTAGGCTATCAAGCCCCCTTCCCTTGCACACAGACTCTCTTGTGCCTGATGTTCTCTTTCACGGGCGACTACAGGTTTAAATTTACAAGTGTG
>ML811921.1:0-25977 GCA_009831015.1 Picea engelmannii
TCATCCCATAGCCTCTCCCAACTGGGCATATGATCTTTGGCTACAATGCCTCATACAAAGCTCTCCCATGGTTTGGAGAAGCCATTTAAGGTTTTCCTCACCAACTCAAATGGATCCACTATCTCGCCCACAACTGCTAACTCATCACGAATCTAAGAAAATCTCGTGAGGTAAGAGGTGACCGAATCAATCTTCATCATCTTGGTGCCCCTCAACTTCTCCTGGAGCACCATCTTGCGGTTCTGGTTAGGGATCGGATAAAGACAACACAAGGACTGCCACATCTGAAATGCGAAGTCCTTACCAGATACATGAGGAATGATATGGTCTTTCACTGTATCTAGGATAGTCCTCTTGGCCTTGATGTTCCTCTTCCTGAGCTCTGCTAAGAGCACTGCATCTGTAGGAGGAACCGCAAGATTTTCTACAATATGCCATAGCTCAAGTTCCTCCAAGATCAAGACTATCCTAGTCTTCTATGGAGACCAATTGCCAGCCCCCACTAGCCTATCCTCCACCCTCAACCCTGCCACTGACATGACTGTCCACTGATGCTAAACTATTGTCTAGGTGAGACACAAATATGCCAACTGTTTGCAAACTATATCAGCCCTCTCTTGTGCCCTTAGGCTATGATACCATGAAGAATGTTGAGGTTCCAAAGGCCGCTTAACAGGTCTTTCCTTGACACTGTTTAGACATGGTTTTTCAAGGTAAGTTTAGGACTGTTTTAGAGCTGAACCTGCTGCCAACTGTGTGCTACCTTTTAGGAATGATTCATTGCTCTTTTGAAGCTGCTGTTTAAAGGGTTTATTTTGGAAGTTTTGTTGTCCATTATTAGCACATTCAAACTACTTCAAAACAAAAAATACCCTCTAGATCTTTTACTCTTTAATGCTGATAAGGAAACATGCAAATCATAGAAATTATACACAGGGATTTTTGGTCAACATGCCCTGGAAAAACCCCCATGGAGAAAACCAGTTGGAGAGAAAATTTATTATGGAGTCTTAGAGAAATGTTACAGCAAAGAAATACACTAGAGGAACCTAGTTTACAATAGCAACAGATCTCAAGCTTGACAGTGAAGATTCTCTTTGAAGTACGTGCCCTCCTTGGAATTAGCGCCCCTCCTTCTTGACTGCCCTCTTGCTTAGATTTGTGTTCCTGCTCCTTTTTGCTTGTGCACCCTTCTCTTTACTTGTGCGACCCTTCTATAGATGCGTCTCTCCTCTAAGCTTGTGCACCCTCCTCCATGATGCCTCTTCACAAAGCTTGAGCTCCCTCCTCCATGAGTGCACCTCTTCACAAAGCTTGTGTGCCCTCCTCTCAAGCTGCACCCTCTTTCTCTCTTCCTCCAAAGCTCTTCTTCCTCTCCTCTCTTCACTCAAAACTCATGAGTGAATAATCAATTCCCTTTTTTTTTCCTCCTTCCTTAGCTTTAGCCTCATCCTTGGGCTAACCTAGGAACCAATGGCCTAGATTAGATATAGGCCAACCAAGATCAAGGGCGGAGATTAAATCTCCCCCTTAACTTATGCTCAATTGTTTCACCCTTACCAAAAAGGGTGCAAGAGACATTTGTAGCACTGAGTTTATGAAGTATGGTCTTAATAGCCAACACTTGGTGAAGTATAAACCACCCCTCTACTTTGAGTTTGAAATAAGATTGAGATTGATGTTGGGGCTAGATTTTCACATGAGATAGCTACCACATGCTAGGGATGCTATGCTCGATGGGTGCAAGCCAGTTCTCCACCATAGGTAAGTTATCAACAACATAGCGCATGGTTGGTGCTAGGTTTGCAACCCTCGACATTTCTCCATGTTCCGCTCGGGAGATGTGGGACACATAGCTCTTGGTTCCTTCGATGGCACATGTATCTTAGACTTGGTCACCCTATGGAGGATATTCTTGATTCATTTGAGTTAGGCTTACACATGAGATGTGCCTATGTAGTTGATATACTTTAGAGAGGAGACATGAGGTAATGGAATATTCCCCTTGTCCCCTTTAGTGGGACATGGTGAGTTGTCATCCACCATTTGTCCCTTTTAGTTGGACATGAGGCAACCGACTCCTTTAGAGAGTTAGGAGTATATATTGGATGAGACAACTTGTATTAGGGGTTCCCTTTCATTTTAATCTTCATCCCTTCATTTGTAGCTTCTTGGAGTGTTGTTTCATGACCACAACCTGATTTGAGAGAGATTCAACCCCCTTCACCCACCATGGGAAAGGGAGGCATAGATGTATCATTATCTCCCTTTTGCTTGATGAATAATATGAAGATTCGGGTTTCCTTCAGTATTTCTGTGTTCTTTGCTTATGTAGTGTTCTTTAATGGTTTATCTTTACTAATTTATAGTTTGTTGTGCTACATTCAAGGTTGCAACATAGGAACCCTCAACAAGCATTGTTACTATTGTTCGACAACACAGGGTATTCCAACAGAGGACGAACACCTTCAATAAACACTCACACAACCAGATGAAAGATTAACACATCGATGTTTTTATGTGGTAAAACCCCAATGTGGGGAAATATCCACGGCCCAAACCAACATGGCCACTTGAGGCAATTTATTAATGCAAAAGAAAAAATATTACAGAAGAGTTTCTCACAATCGATCATCAACAAATGACCCTTCATGCTCTTTAAATAGAGATCATGGACCAATTGGGTGCTAAGCCACAGATCAATGTAGATATTAAGATCGAGGAGAATATGAATCATTGGATCACTCTATGTCTAGAACATATTGTGACCATCGGATTACATAATTACAAATGCATACTAATGCATATTAAAGAAACACACTTTTACCTAAAGACACTTTAGACCAAGTTGATCTTGACTAAATCCTAAGTGTCTAAATATCCTAACATCCCCCCTTAAGAACAACTTGGGATAGGATTGAAGGATTTACAACGGAGACACAATAGGAGAAGGAAGGAGGCATTAGAGCCTATACCCCCTTAATGACAACTTCTTGAACTCCTAACATAGATCGAAGTTTGGAAAACTTCGCTTCTGTAAGAGACTTTGTGAAAATGTTTGCAATTTGATCTTGTGTAGGGAAAAAGAGCACTTCAATAACTCGATCATGAATGAGCTTTCTGATGAAGTGCATGTGTAGCTCAATGTGTTTGTTACGTTGATGTTGAACTGGATCTTTGGCGAGCTTGATGGCACTTTGATTGTCGCACCAGAGGGTGGTTGGATGCTATTGCTGGAATCCAAACTCTAAAAGGATTTGTTGAAGCCACAAGGCTTCTTGACTTTCATTAACTGTTGCTCAGTACTCTGCTTCTACTAAAGAAAGAGAAATAGTATGTTCTTTCTTGCAAGCTCAAGTGACAAGTCTAGAACCAAGGCTGAAAACATAACTTGCAGTAGACTTTTGATCATTAGGGTCGCCAGCCCAATCCGAATCAGTGAAACCAACCAACAAAGGAGTCCCCCCTGAACTGTAATGTATTCCAAACTGAACTGTACCCTAGACATACTGAAGTATCCTTTTAGCTGCTTTCCAATGGCTTTCATGGGGTGTTTGCATATACCGGGCAACAAGAAAAACAAAAAAGGAAATATCAGGACGACTATGAGTCAAATATGAGAGGCTACCAACTAACTGACAATACAAAGTGACATCAACTTCAGGAGTAGTATAGGTGGCAGCAAGTTTGACTCTAGATTGGAAGGGAGAAGGGGCTGGTTTAAAATCGTCCATGTGAAAGCTTCACTGTTAAGGTTTAAGAAACTGGATGGAAAAGCTTATGCAATCATCATCCTGTTTAATCCAGTTCATCTGACTTCACTATCAGTCTGGCTACTAGAATATTCAGATACATAATAGAATTTATAAGCATAGTCATCCATTACTTAACATCCTTGTTAAATGGCAGTTGTTCCTATCTAGCTTGAGTAATATGCAAGTCAGTATCTCCTTTTTACTATGTTGTTTTAGGATTTCATCACATGCATTCCATAGTCTCTCAAAAAGAGATTATCCTTTGCAAAACGATGATCTATCTTCGAGCAATCAATGCTTCCAGCTACAATTTTGGAAAGAAATTTGTAATCCTTCTATTTTCTAAATGTCAAGCATCATATTCGAACAAGACATGAGACTTAAACATTTGATCTCTCTTCTTTCAAAACCATTTTCTGTTACTGCAATGTTAATAGAGCTAGGAAAATGATCTGAGATGGAAATAACTTTAACTTCTGCAGACTTGTTCACATTTTCAGGGGACCAACAATCAGAAACCGTGCAATCTTTCACTTGCTTTGCATAGTCTCTCAAAAAACTCTTATCCTCTGAAAGCTACAATCTATCTTTAAAGCAATCAATACGTATTGCATCCTGTACAATTGTTGGAAAGAAGTTCCCAATCCTTATATTCCCTAAATTTCAAGCTTCATATGGGAACAGGCATACACGAGATTTAAACATCCCATCCCCCTTCGCTCAAAACCATTTTATTTCACTGCATTGTTAATACAGCTAGGAAAACGATCTGAGATAGAAATACCATGAACTTCTGCAGAGTTGTTCACATTTTCATGGGATCAACAATCTGAAACTGTACATTCTGCATAGTATCCTTTCCTTTCCCCCTTCCTGCTATTATATCAAACACCACAGTTTGTAGAACCCTGGCCATGTCTAGGTCTCAGACTATGAATGATGCTCTGGTTCCGTACTTCTATATTTGTAAAGGCCAAACCTCCATTGCATTCCTTTCAACATTTTTCTTTTGATAAGCAAAAAAATTTCATGTACTTTCTAATTTCAACTAAGCAATTTTTTTAAGATTGTGTTATATTATGTCATTATTTGTCCCCTGTATTAAAAATTATAGACTTGTGCACTATAAAAAGATGTTCGTTGTTATCATTTACAAGTATCTGTGTTTTATTAATGTACAATGTGAATGGAATCCAATACTTAAATACCATACATCTTTCTACCTTTGTAAAATCGCAGTTCCAGTTCATGATCACTAGACTAACGTGTTAATGTTAAATATAAACAGCAATTACTTATTACTTGATTTCTCAGATAAACATTTTTCTGACTGATTTTGCAGACTATCCGCACGGATCCTGACATAGCGAACTTGAGATCTTCAGAGAAATTTAAACCTTTACTGGACAAGTATGATGAACCGTTCATTAATGAGAGTGCTATAAATGCTATCAAAAGTCTATTTGGCTTCAATAAAAAGTAGTTCAATGTGGCCAGATACAGCTTCTTTGCCATCTATGATGTTGATAGTGCCGAGTTTTAAAAAAGTGAGGTGTGGCATTGTTGAATGCATCCAGCAAACGAGAAAATCCACAAAATCAATTAACAAGTTGTAATTATTTGTACCATATGAAAAGGTTAAAGACAAGGAATTTGATTTCTTATCAGATTCAAATTGTAATCAATATGATTTCTCCACCTTGAGGATCATTAATCTGCTGACTCTTTCATTGTCTTTTGCAAAACATTTTAAGCAGGCCCTCTTCTAATTATTACGATCTAATTCTTTAAAAAGGAAATATTATTTAGATAATTTACTTTAATGTAATTTAAATATAATACTAATGTCCACTAGTGACCAAAATCATAGGAACTGCAAAAAAATACAAATATAAATTAAGATGAGCATTGAGTGTGCAAAAGCATATCCTAAAGCAATAAAGTAAAAGAAAAGATCGAGAAGCAAAGTTACATGTATTGTGGGTGTAGAACAGAATCAGCAGGGAATTTTTTGGTGCGAGTGCGGCTACCATCCATGGCAATTATTCTGAAATTAGGAATTGGGAAATAACACCCTAACCTTAATTTTTTTTATAAATATATATATGTTGATTTTTATTTTATTTATTTTTTTAATTTGTAAACTTTTTTGGATATTTTATTGGAACAGTTCATCACAATAGATTTTACAATATTCTAGGATCTCTTATTATGCAATGTTTTTTCTTTTGATTCCATATTTAATATTATTAGCTTAGTGCACAAAATACTAGAATAAACAAAAAATGAAATGGAATCCTAAGCAAATAACACACCATCCACCTAATGAATATAAGGTGTACTTCTGGAAAAAGTGAGGTCCATCCCTATTTCTTTCATTCTTTTGAAATGCATATACAAAGAAAGTTCACTCCCTATGGAGTTGCCATGGACACTATGACCTGAATGGCTACTACATGATCTTTTACTTCCTCTATTATGCTTCAATACCCCACTCCTAGATGTTTTTCTTAACTATGGAACAATAAACAATACCATAAGAATGGAACCCCTTCCTATCCCAACGGCCCAGTATTTAACATGGCTTGATAGTTATCTAGGGTTAGGGTTAGGGTTTTTGCATGCATCAGCATTCAATTAGGGTTAGGGTTAGGGTTTTGCATGCATCAACATTCAATTAGGGTTAGGGTTTTGGACCCTCTAGAATCTTCTTGAAATTCCACACATGACTAACTCCACATGTCTAAATAATGGACATTGACGTGGCATCCACTTAGTATTGTTACCTTCTAAATCTGCACCTGTAAAATGTTTAAGTCCATGCAAGAATGCAAACCTAGGGCAACTTATTAGAAACCCCACCCACTATCATTTCAGTAGGATTTCCCTTCACTTTAGGTCAGCTCTCCTCTAGTACAAGGGGGGTTTCCCTATGTGTGATCGCTAAATTACCCTTATAGTTTTCCTCAACAAACTAGATTTAGCAATCTAAAAAATTATGATGCAGAACGTGTTATCCCCATTTTGTGGGAAAACGAAGGAGATGATGTCTTGAGGCCCTCAGGTTGCAGATATGGAGTGCCAAGAGACCACATGACTAGCAGTTTCCACTTGCACATACATAAGTCCACTCTATCACTACATTCCGATCCATTGTTAGCGCACCCACCACACCAACTAGCATAAGGCAGATGGGTCTTGCTCCATGCGGTACTAGTCAGGTATTGTGGCAAGTAATCACCCTAATATTTGAGGCATTTAAACATGTTGTATTTAAACTGCTTTTGATTATAGAATGCATGCTTGGACATTATCCTTTTGACCTTGTTTCACCTTGGTGAGTGTCATAGATTTCCTAGTAAGTGGCCAACCTTTGGGGAAGGTTTGTGACTGGGGGTACCTTGAGGGGTTGTCATACCATTCTTGACCATACTTACCACTTTCCGCTCATTACATTCCCATCATATTGCCCTCTTCTAGGCCCTTTGGCTTTAATGACCCAAGAAGGGCATGTACCTCATCTCATGGGAAGAAGGGGTTGAAGGCCCGGAGGCTTGTAGCTGGCAAAAGATAAAATCCAAACCATTAACCTTCTAGATGCTCACCCAAGGATCCCGAGGAAAATGAAATGTCTCTCATAAGAATTGATGGCAACCATGAAATAATAACTAATAACAAATGCCAACCAGGGAGGGGCACGTGTGGGAACTGTTTTTAATGCTTAGGTAGAAGTCCCACACATGTTCCCAACTTGGGGAAGCATGATGTGACCAGGGTAGAGTCAAGATGGGCACAATTTTTATTGCTTAGGTAGAGGCCTCACCTTGGCTTCAACCTGGAAACGTCCTAAAAGAATTAAAAGACAATGAATGGGCTTAGAAAAAGGATGCATTGAAAACGAAGGTGCAACCCACCCTCTACAAAGGCACCCATAGATGAGACAATATGAGCCCTTGTATGTCATGAAACCCATTGATCTATGAAGTCTAAACCCCTATTCACCTCATCATCCATTACATGACCTTGAAGGGGCACCCTTGGGAGCATCCCCTACTTGAGGGTTTTGGTCTATCCAATAGGACTTTTATGACACCCCTCCCATACTTAAATTTGGTCAATTGTATAGGGTCTTTGAGCTTTTGTTTGATTTGATGAGGTAGTTTTAATGCACATGTTTAAGTACCTTTCTTATTAGATGTGGTTTACACTTGTCATTATATCTTTGACTTGAGATCTTTAGAGGACATACCCTTTTGTTTTGTAGGACCTTACTTGGTGGTCAGTTTTGGAAGAACAAGCCTAGCTTGGGCTTCCATGGGGCAAGAAGCCCACAGGTTGGATGATATAGGCCCGCACATTGGATCAAAGAGACATGCCTTTGAATGCTTGCATGGCATCACGGAGGACCTAACCTAGCCTCTACTAGCTAAACGTTTTTCTTGAAGAGGGAAAAGCATCACTTTAGTGAGGTTTGACGCCACAAAGGGGTTACGGTTTGGTGGTGATAGAGTTGCTCATTGACACTTGGCATCAATTGATGAAGAGAGCAGGTTGACTTGAGGGAGAAGGCCATAACACATGAGAGAGGGCCTTTGGAGGCCAAATGTTCCATCCCCAACCTCAACAACTTGCCACATATGCCAAAACGTCCCCTAAAGGGGTGACATCATCTTACTTTTAGGGTTTCTAATGTGCAAAAGTGAATTTTAAATGAATTATTTGGTTAAAGGGGTAAGATAAGGGTTGTTGACCCCCTATCTTATGTTTTACCCTTTGAATGTGGACAACCTATGTGTTAGACTTTTTTGTATAAATAAAGATAATGTGAATCTCATTTCATAACATAACTCTCACATTGTGAAAAATACTTGGCTGAAATTTTCGTTATTCTTGGGCATTATAGTGTTTCTCTCTTGTGCAAATGTTTTATAGTGTTATCCTTTGGTGAATGGATGAGGAGTGATGCACACCTCTTGGATGATTGTTCTCTTGATGCTTATGGTGAATTTGCTTGGTGAAACTAGGGTTCCCTGAGTGATCCTAATAGGTTAATATACTAGAAACTATCATCTATGGTTTAATAATCCAACCGATAAGATAAGGTAAACTAACCAAAACACGCATTTCAGACGCTTTTTGGATCGATCGGTCGGCCAAACTCCAAATATTCAACTTGCTTCTTGGGTATCCGATTTACTTTACCTTCGCACCTCACCCGCTCTAGCCTCTTATGCGTGGCCCCGACTTACTTACTTGAAAGCAATCACCTGATATACATTCAATTAGCAATTTTACTTAATAAAACAGAAAGCTTGATAACCGATGGGCCTTTTTCGAACTGCTAACCAACGGAAAGCTAGAGCCTTAGTTTCCACCCACCGAGATAGAGGTAAACGTAAGAGAGATCTTCGTCGTTTGTGGATTACTCGAATTAATGGTGGGTGGGGCGACTAGAGTTTTCTTTCTTTCTTGACCACAGAGTGGGTCGGGGATAGATATCACTCAGTTGTTGGAGTCTTTCTATAAGGCGTAACAAAGTGAGATTCGTTGTTGGAGTGGAAAGAGCAGTAGCAGTAGATCCTGTAGATCCTGTAGATTAAGCATTTGATCTAGTAACTAGAACCAGTGGAATAGAGAGTATCAGTACCAATACCATATCTTCCAGTACCAGTTTCTTATCCAGGACTAAACTCTTAAGGTGTTGATTGAGCAAGCTAATTATGAGCACCACTAGCAAGCTAATCTCATGTGATAACATTAATTTCATAAGACTCTCCTTTTTTAATGAAGCCAATTATGAAGTGAGCTTTTGGATTACTAATGTTTTAGGCAGTGGTTTCTAGGAGCAGGCGGGTAGACATCCCATGGGTCTTGGGGTGAACCGTACTTAGGACTTAGAAAGAGCATGAAACAAACGTGGCCTTCCCGCCCCAGCTTTGGTGTGCACCTTACAGATCAAAATATATTCATTGCACATCTGGATAGCCTAATAATGCATCATGCTCTCTATCTCGATTACACCAGGTAATAAAGAGTAAGGTCTAAGAAGTTCTCTAACTTGATTTGTGATAGCCTAAGTCTGTTCGCCGCTTCAAAAGGTACAAAATTGATTGCATGCAAAATGTCTGTCTTTGGAAAATGGCAGAACGAATGTCTGTCTTCGGGAACTGAATTTTTGTATTCGGTAACTGACAGAACGCTGAGCTAGACCAGTTAGACAATGACCCCCTAAAGCGAACTCGGGTAAGGTAGGCTCCGATGAAGCAGGCTCAGGTGAGGTTGGTTAAGGTGAAATGGGCAAGCTAAGCTTGGATAACTCAATAAGCTTCGATAACTCGATAAGCTTTGATAACTCAATAAGCTTCGATAAGACCTCTTAGCCCCCGAAGGTTAGATTGGTAAGTCATTCTTATGTCTCTTGGGTCTTCCTTGAGACTCTTATCTATTTTATAGGCCTCTTTATTATCCCTTTTCCCCCTCTCCTTCTATCAATCTCTTAAGGAAATAAAGTCTATCTTTAGTTAAGAAAAAGGATTTAGAGATCCCAAGTATAAGTATGTAGATCCATAGTATAAGTATTACATTTTCACGTGGGACCATTTTCTCTTTCTCTTGGAATTGGTAAGGAAAAATATACATTATTAGTTATTTCTTGTTATTTCTTGGTTATGATTGTTTGAGACCCTAGGAGGAGTATGTTGGATACACCCTCCATTAAGATTCATCTAATTTGCTAAAGTTTACAATTTATTTTGCAAGGGTTGCTAGGAGGAATACGAGTGTGTATACCCTTTTAGATTTAACCTAAGTTTGATTGACATACCCTAGGAAGTAAAATGGCTTACACCCCTAGGGTCTGTGTTGGAATTGGTAAGGAAAAATATGCATTGTTAGTTATTTCTTGCTATTTCTTGATTATGGTTGTTTGAAACCCTAGGAGGAGTATGTTGGATACACCCTCCATAAAGCTTCATCTAATTTTCTAAAGTTTACAAGTTATTTTGCAAGGGTTGCTAGGAGGAATACGAGTGTGTAAACCCTCTTAGATTTAACCTAAGTTTGATTGACATACCCTAGGAAGTAAAATGGATTACACCCCTAGGGTCTCTGTTGATCTAACTCTTTATTCTAAGACTCCATTTACCCAATTTTAAAGGAACTAATCTGAATATTTTTCATTGGAGAAATAAATAGTTGCATTGGGAAACATGATTTTCAGTCATTTCAACTTTCTGCAATCTAGGTTTTGTTCATTGTGCCTAGAGCATCTTTCAGCCACTAGGGCATCCCCTCTAAAGGGGTATTGCTTGCTACTGTTATAAACTTTCATCTTCAACCATTAAGGCTGCAGAAACCCTAATTTTCTTTCACTTATAACTTGCTTTTCAAATGTCAAAATTAGCTAAGAGTTTGCCACCTTTATCTACTTAGTCTAGCGCAAATTTTGGGTGGATTCTTTGTGAGTTTTGATGGTTGAATTTACTGTTGTAACAATAAGTTTGCTACATCTATAAGGCTGCAAAATAATTATGCAATTATCTTTTGTAACAACCTTGTTTCATTGCTAAAAGTGTAATGCTATCTTACTTGAACTATTCTATTTGTTTCTAGTTTATCTCTTGCTCTTTCAACTCGACTTTTAGCAGCATGTTTTCGGCGTTCATTATTATTTTCATTGTTGATATATATTATTACTAATTGCTGCAATTAGGGACATCAAGTTTAATTTGTTTGTCCATCATATACTTGGGCTTGTATCGTTATTTTCCTTGTGTCTCGAGCAAGTACAATCAACATTTGTGAGGTCTACTACTTCTTGGAAACCCCTGGCTACCATCAAGACCTTCCTCAAGACGTTCTCCACACACAAAAAGTTGACCTATAGGGGCATTCATTCATACATCACATTTTTCATCTCTTTCCCCCCTAGGGTCACCGGGATTCCCCCCTTGAGGTGAACACTTCACCTTTAAAGTGACGGGAACACCTACCTAAGGTGACAGTGGGTAGGTTCTCTCTTAGTTGTCGCCATTTTGGTGGTTGGGTTAGGATTTTCCCAACCTACAACTTGTGTGATAACACAATGAATATTATTGTGGTGAATTCAAGTATATAAGTGGTTGTCTTTGGGTCAAATGGAGTCAAAACACTTTGAATATTGAAAGACTTCATGATAGACAATATTAAACCCATGAAGATACTTAAAACAATAATCCATCTCAGTTACAATGGTGTTGCAAAATCATATTCTAACTAAACACACCAAACACATAAAGACACAATAGTATGTTTATTGCATTCTTTCCTCTTAACATAAAATCAAAATTTGAAAATGAAGTGTAAGATAGTCTTTTATTAAATAGAACAACCCATGTACATAGCATAAATCAGATTTGAAATTAGGGCCTAAAAAAGACTTATAAAGTCTCTTTTTAGACCCATCAATGTTGAAGATAAATACTAGGAAAGTGGCAATATTTCCAACATAAGAGAGAAAAAAACAAGGATCAATACCAACCTTACCAATGATGATGACAAATCTAAAATATTTTCTCAAATAAACTCCAAACCTGCATAAGATATCTTCAACTATAGCCCAAAGGTGTAGGGATTTCTCCACAATGAAAACACAAGATGCAAGTGAGAGGGATATATTCTTTTATAGGCACTCCTTGCAACAATATACAAACAAAATATTAATTGGAAAAGTCTAGATACCCTTAGAAGAGAGACACTACACCAACTAAGCATTGTTTTGGTCTTTGAAGACTCAGTCAAGGTGCACATGCCATCTATTCAAGCTAGTCATTCCACTAAAATAGTTATTTTCTTAAATTCTTGTGCTCTTCTAGAGTTTCCCTCATGGGATGTCTCACTTTACTAAGGATAATATATGATAAATAATATTTAAAAACCCCTTCTAGAGTATTCTTGAGCAAGTCATTTCATCAAATGTGACTCCAAGGCAGTTAAAATAATGATTTTCATGAACATGTGTGCTATGTGGGGGCTAGAATGAGGGCAACCTTTAATAAATTATCACCCTATGCCATAAATATACCCAAAACTAGCTAAATTATTGTATGGATGGCTCCTTAATTGGTGAGTAATCATCCTTGAAAGGGGTTTAGAGTGTCACTTGTCCTCATTACATGAGAGGCATTCCACATAAGTGCCACATAAGTAGTATCAACACATCCATTCATGTATCCAATATTTAGATCTTGCCTCGTGGGATGTGAATGGTGTCCATAAAGATGATCATGCCTCCAAATATGAATATGCATTAAAAGTAATTATAATGAAGAATTATGCCTCCATAAATGTGACAATGCTCCATTGTCTCAAGTGCCTATGATCTATTGATAGCAATCGGCTCCATATGTGCATTGGACGCTCCTATAGGGCGTAGGAGAAATCAAGAATCTTCTCAATGCACTTGCAACAAAACCAACATGGTTGGTAAGTAGGTGATGGATCAAACATGTCCATGACCCCCAACATCATAGTCCAGTACCCATCTGAATATAAATGGATTGAATGGTTTGCGTAGGTGGATCAACAAGACTAGGAAAGAAAGGGAGAGGGCAACAAAATGTCAGCAGAAGCATTCCATTGGGCAAAGAGTCACAACATCCTACAGATCAAAGGAAATCAAACGGTATATCAAACAAAATGGATATATAATTATGAGTAGAAGCATGGTGAATATGACAAAAGGAAGAACATCCATTGTATAGAGATCCTTTCTACAAGCAGATAAAGATTGCTTAAACAATAAACAATGATTTAATGGGCAAGCTACAACAAATCCTTTGTTGTTCATGAATCCATCGATCAATGGCAGCTATGATGCTCAAAACCTGCAATATATTCAAGCAAGAAGATAAAAAAGAAGTGGGAAAACAAATAAGACAATTTGATAACAACTCTCATGAATCTTTAATGGAAGAAAATGTCATTACAAGCAGACCCTCGAGCTTACAAATGAGCAACTAAAACCGCTCCTCCAACTCTCTCTTCTCTTGGATCATGAATCCAACCCTTTCCTTCTCAAAACCCCTTTAATTTATAGTCAATGATCTCTATCTACCCTAAGGAGGTCGAAACCAAGGAGATACATAGGATCCTCCTTCATTTAGGAGTCTTGTTACAAAATATTCCAACAAGAACTTAACAAAATCCTATTTTCCAGGATTTTTCCTATTGTGATAAATGCCTCTTCAAACATGTCATCCTAATTGATTTGGAGATGGAACACATGTCCCTCATATCAAAATAAATCCTAGGATACCATTCAAACCTTCACAGCTGGTAGCATTCCCATAGCTCGAATTTTTCAAACTGTTAGAGTTCACAACGTCTGTGACAACATGCTCTACAAACTTTCCTGTAGGTGATGTTTTTATCTTTTCTCCATAAATACGAATTGGGTCAGGCTGAAGTTTTGTTAGCAAGCCCAAAACGCCAGGTTTTACCTCCACACCAAATTTCATAGGAACCCATATTGGAAATCAAAAGTTACAAGCAAAACATTCCTATGTTGTGTGCTAATTATTTACAAACTATAAAAAATACTAGTTCGTAGCGCTTACACTGGGAACTCTCTTGTAGCAGCCTGTTTCACTTGAAAACGCCTTAAAGTGTTCCAAAAACCATCTTGAGTGCCACCAACTATTGTAACAACTCATGATCTTGGTATATGACTAGAAGAGAATGTCACAGGAGCTAAATATGGTTTATAATGATAACCATCCTCAAATCTTCAAAAATGCATAAACATGAAACTTGTCAAAAACTGATATTGTTTAAGGAAGTTCAACTTCTTCATTTTCTAACTCTGAAGCTCCTCCTTTGTGAGTCTTCCTTTGCTGCTGATTGTCCATAAATATTGTATGAAGAAAACCTTACTGCAATATTAAATGACTGTTAGATGTGAAACATTGGATACATAGGATTAGGGTTTTGATAACAATACTTTTCTAATAGGCTAATCCTATGTAGAACTTATGTACATCTCAACTCATTACACATCCAGGAATAAGACAAGGCATTCTTAAAACAGAAAGGCTAAGGAAATACTATTGAGAATTATAATGAAGGGAGACAAAGACAAGTCTCTGCAAAATAGGTTTTTTATCAGCATCATAATTTGTTCACAACATCACTACACTTGCAAATTTTAATTCGGCTCCCACAGATGATCAATTGCACACTACAGACTGGATAGGAGTTAAATAACTTGTTAAGCTTGCAGCTTTAGAAAGATGCAGAAGACAGGTTTTTAAAAAGTGTTGGAACAGAGGGTTCATAGTGTTGGATTTGCTGCACAGAGTTCGCAGCGTCAAGAGGAAAGCCAACCAAAACCCTTTTCTCGATCCTCAAGCATGATGAAAACTCTCATGGAGAACTTGGTGGACCTAGACTTGATGCTTATGTCTTTGAATTTTCACAGGGATGTTTGCAAGATGTCCAACCTCTAAACCTTCCTCTTCTTCAGCCAGTTCGCAGCGCACTGGTGTATTAATTTTATCTTTCAAATGCCAAACTAGGTTGGGTTGAATTTTTTTCAGCAGGTCAATGCCAATATCATGCTCCTCCACAAAAAAATTCAGAAAAACCCACATCATTGTTCAAAAGTTATGATCAAATCTTTAGAAGACTCGGCTACAGGAAATGAATTCGCAACGCCCGATTCAAACAAGATTAGCATGCTTCGAGGAGACTATTAGGATGTCTAAAGACCCGATCCCTTAAAATTTGTTAAACATAGGCTCTGAAAAACAATGAAATCTCTTAGCATGAAAAAAAGGTAATGATGGTAATGAATGAATGGAGCACATGAGTACGCTGCGAACTCTCCTAGTGAGTTGGAAGCACATACTACTATCTTTAACTTGACATTTAAACAGATGGATGATGACAAAGAGAACCTTTTATACAACTGAGAGGTGGCATGTGACGGTAATGATGTAAGGATCAAAGGTGTGACTCAAAAAAAAACCCAAAGTGGTTCTTATTTACCCCTTCAATTCTATGTGCTAACAGGCACTAGTGCCTCAATTGTAATAACGTTTAATAAAATTCCCATTCACATGAAACTCAATCTTTTCTCCATCTGAATGGTTGATATAGAATATATTCGGTCCAACAATTACTTTGATATTGAAAGTTCCAAGCCATAACCTGTGAAACTTATGATGATCCCTTGGTTTCTCGTGTTGTTTGTCCCATCGAAGCACAAGATCTCCTTACTTAACTCATTGGGCCAAGATTTTTGTTGACCTTCTTGGTTCCTTTTTGGCTTGCTATCAATTCCTATAGAGCTACTCTCTGATGTTCATCTAACTCCATGAGTTGATCAATCCTTGTTTGAATCACTTCTTGATTGGTGGTGAAAGGATGTAATAATTTTATGCATTGGGATATTCAAATGAATAGAAAAAGTGACCTATATCCCATAAACCAATTCGAATGGAATTTTTCCATCGATTTGATTCTTTGTAATTTTGTCAGCCCATAATGCAAACTTGAGTTGGTCATCCCAACTTCTTTTATTATCTCCAATTGTCTTCTTGATGATCCTTATCAAATTTTTGTTGTTTGATTTTGCTAGTCCATTACCTTTATGGATAATAATTAGAAAGAAATATTTCATAATCAAGACAAAACTTTAACAAATCAATGGTTTTGAAGGCTTTCACATTGTCAGTTGTGATCTTTGTCAGGACCCCAAATCAGGTGATGATCTTCTCTTCGAAGAATTTTATGACCACCTCCTTTGTAGCTCTCTTGGTGGGAATTTCCTCTACCCATCTAGTGAAGTAATCTATGGGTTTTAAGATCTTTTTGTATCCATTGCTTGAGTTAGGATGGAATTCTCCTATAAAACCCCACTATTGAAATGGTGCTTCTACGATGATTAGTTATAGAGACAATGATTCTACCTTCAACTTGCCTACAAACAATTGACAAGGTTGACATGATCTCACAAATTTAAGAACATCAAAATATATAGAAGGCTGATAATAACTAACTCTCAAAACTTTATGTGTGTTTGTTTTAGTTGTGAAGTACCCAATACAAAATTCATTGTGCATTTCATTCTTCAATGTTTGAGCTTCAAGAAATTCAACACATCTAAAAATAAGACCATCTCGGTTTCTCCACCCCAATCCTTTTTCCATGAGACAATAACTAGAGGCATTCAATCTTAATGGTCTTATTTTGGACCCCTTTATCCAATCTAGACAAGAAAAATTTCGCAAATAATAAATGATATCTCCATACCATTCACTTTTCTGCAAATCTTCAAGAATGGTTAGAACTATTTTAGTTCTAGTTTCCTTTTGCAATTAAAGTGCTTCTTCATTAATTTCTATGAGAAACTTAGCCAAACCTTGCCCTTTCACTAATTTAGTGTGTTTAAACTCCAAATCATACTCTTAAATCATAGACATCCAATTTCCTCTTATTTCCAAACAATCATGTTGAACAAGAATATATTTGACTGCAACATGAGGCAACAATGCAATTACCTTGGAATTTCCAATATAGCTTATGAAATGCTTCTAATATTGCACCAATTCATATGCTTGCTTTTCAAAGATTGAATATCCTAATTCAACACTTCTCATGGTTTTGCTCATGAGTGCAATGGGTTGCTCCAAATTTTGATTATTTTTCTAGAGGACCCTTACAATAGTTCCTTCAAAAGTGAAAGAGAAAAAAAAAATTAAAATTCTTTGAATAATTAGGGCTTACTAATACAAGTGCTAAAGATATAAATTATTTGATTTTTTGGAAGGATTCTTTGGTTTGTGCATTCCACTTTACTTCTTGATGTTTTTTCAACGTCATAGAACTGGGCTTTACAATTTCAACAAAGTTAGGTATGAATCTTCTAATGAAATCAATTTTGTCGAAAAAACAATGGATTGTCTTTTTATCAGTAAGAAATGACACTTCTTGGATCCCTTTAACTCTAGTTAGATAAATTTTAACACCTTATTTATATACAATATGTCCTAACAACTTTCCCTCATCAACTCCAAAAACATGTCTTTTAGGGTTAAGAGAAAGACCATATTTTCTACATCTTTCAAATACTTGTCTAAGATGATAAACATGTACATTCCTATCCTTAGAAAAAAATTGTAAGATCATCTTGATAAACACCAATTATCTTACCCATGATGTCCTCAAATGCATAATCAATGGCTCTTTGGAAGGTGGATCCAACTTTGAGCAACCCAAATGGCATATTGAGATATTGGAATGTTCCCCATGGAGTGGTGAATGCAATGTTTTCCTAGTCCTTTTCCACCACAAATACCAGATTGTATCTTGAAAAATCATCTAGCATGGACATCATACTTTCCCTTGTAACCTACTACAAAAGATGTTGCATATTGGGAAGAGGATAACTATCTTCTAGAAATATCTTGTTCAAATTTCTAAAATCCACACATAATTTGATCTCACCATTCTTCTTTCTGTCTGGGACCAATTTAGCTACCCTAGATAAATTTCTAGTGGGTGCAATGATTCTTTCCTCCAACATTTTTTGTATCTTCTTTCAAAATTGATAGGTACTAGTCTTGAGTTTATGTGTCTTTGTTTTTTCCTAAAAGATTTATCTCCTTTTAATGGGTTTGTGTGCCTGATGATCTCTCATTTCTAGGCCTTCAAGTCATCATATCTCTATGCAAATATATCTTTGTATTATCAAATTAAGGCTTCTATATCTCTTCTTTCATCAATACTGCAATTCTTCCCAGTGCATATGATCTTCAGATGCAATTATATACCAATATTAACTTCAATGCAATCTTCAATATCAGCTTCTTAATGTCTTCTAGCTCTATCATCTCGATCAAATAATTTCTCCAAAGGAACAAATTCTTTGGGAATTTTGTTTTCTCTCAATTGCATGATCAAAGGATCTGATTCCTCTTGCCAATTTATTTGGCATGAAGAGAATTTCTACAATTAGACAAAAATCCAATAATTTGTACATCACCATTAAACAATTGCTAGTTATCAAAATTATTAAGGACAAAATATCTAACAATGAGTTCCATTTTGAAATGAACTTTCAACATCTCATCATGAGGTGGCAGATTTGCTACTACCACAACTAATGTATCAATATGCTTATTTTCATCTCTAGAAACATATTTAATGGAGAAGGCATCAACTAATTCAATATAATCCCATACTGCATTTCTATATTTCTTCATTCTATCATTTTTAGCAGCACACTAATTCCTTACTTGTCGAACAACCAAATTAGAATCTCCAACTACCTTCAAAACTTTGATTTTCATTCCTTTAGCTAATTCCAATCCCAACTACAAAGTCTCATATTGATTTACATTGTTTGTACAATCAAATTATAACTTGTAGGAATATGGTATCAATTCACCTCTTTCAAAATCAAACATAATTCACGTTCCATCACATGTCCTTGACTTGGCACCATTAAAATGCATTTCCCTTGTATTATCGTAGTCTTCTTCTAAGGAATTTTCCATAGTTGAACCTATATGTTGGGTTAGTACATCATAATTTCCAAGATCGTCCTCATAACACACATGTCGATCCATGGGTTCCATGGGTTCTTCAACATGTAACTTCAGCATGGGCTCCCTATAGGGTTATATGTATTATCTATTGTAGGGATGGTATCATATGAAAACTCAAGTTGTATACTTCCACCCAAGCAAGATACCCATTTTCTAGAAAGAAACATACCTTGTGCATCTGACACATCAATTAAAACCACATCCATCAAAATAGAGATATCAGGATAAGCTACTAGTTTGATATGGATATCTTTGATTATCCCATGAAACTTAAATTCTCTAGAATCCATAACACATACATTCTCGTAAGGCCATGTAATTTTAATCCCTAGTTGATTCATAACTTTAAGAGGCATCACATTTGTAGAAGCCCCAAATTCCAACATGCAATTGTGGAGCAATAAATCATTAACAATCAATGAAACATAGAATGGACAGTGAGCCCTATTTCTTCCCTCTTGATTCATACCTTAACAAATCACCATCTTATCTTCATTCTCATTTAACCCAAAATCCTTTTAACTTTCTCTTTATATGTTGGGATTTTGATAAGCTCCATGAGAGGGACTTGCAATTTAATTTTAGTCAACTCATTAACAATCTTAGTAGTATTGAAGAAGTCAATTTGCATACCTTATTGTGATGAAGGGGGGTGATCCTCTCGTTGATTGATCTGTCTTGGAGAAGAATTTAATGCAGTGTTTTCTTCAAATGTTTGTAATGCTAGCTTATTTGTTCATGGTCCCATTTTCATCTTTCTTCAATCTTAAGTGTTTATATTTTTTGTAAGGCCTATAATTCCCTGGGGAGAAGGTTTCTAACCAAACATGCCCTACAACTTATCGGCCTAGATACTTCTATTTTTTATTTCAACCATATTTTCTCTAGAGACTAGGTATAGTGTAAACCCTATCATCCAAAGCATAAATGAAATTATCTCCAATATAATTAAAATCACTACTATGATCAAAGATACCTTCATTTGGATTATTCTCGATTGGCATGGCTAGGGACCTAATGACTCTGCATGTTCTCTCTGGATGAGCACCATTGCATATTCTACACCAAATTTATTTGTTTTATACTACATTTGTAGGCTCTAAAGCTATAGTCAATCTGGTATCTTCGAGTCATATATTCTCATCAATACCAAAATTCCTCTGTGGTTGAAAATTATGCCTCTAGTGCATATGGTTTTATTGTTCCCTCTCCATGCCAATCATTTGGTTTCCCATGGATTGCATAGTAGAAGTAATCTTCTCCATTCCTTCAATAAGCCTTACCATCGTATTTGGTGTTGGGTAATTTGAGTTCATATCTCTCGGTTTTGCTTCAACTTTTGAAGTGGATGCCTTGGACGAACCAAATAAATCTACCTTTTTGTTGTGGTTGATACACCAACCCCCCATTATTATATATTTTGAATAAGATAATGGGTCCCTTACAAAAGCTTCTGAATATTTTGATTTAATTTCTTGCATTCATTACTGTTAGGGATATTTGACTTCTTTGTTGTTTAAGATTTGATTGAATTCCAACTAAGACATTTTAATAAATTTCTTTGAGTCATTTATGAATTTCAAATAAACCTCTAAGTTTTAGTTATTCATTAATAATTACCCGGTGTCCTGAAGGTCCGATGGTCGGGTTGGGTTCTTGTTTATTTTGAGTGGGTTACAACAATTGTTCGATCTCTCGACGGAGCGGTTAACCTGAGGGCTAGTTATTTGGTGGTGGTCAGGTCAGGTTTTTATATTACATCATATATTTAAAAATAGTATCTTGGTGGCCTGGGGTCCGATGGTTCAATTATAAGACATGGTTTATGTCAATTATCTTAACAATTAACATAAGTATTATAACTGCACCATCCTGTACATCATTACACCTTGCGGTTCGGTGCCTGATTTACAGATTTTTCCCAATCTATTTCAAACTTTGAACTGTCAGTTCCTCCATTAATGTTCTAACGATTGCTAGCTAATGCTCATTAAGTAAATTTATCTTATGATGTGATTTGAATTGAACCCCAAAAAATGTCTATTATAAGTATGTCACATTCTTTATTTTTGTTTTCTTACTCTGCCCATTACTCTAAGTTTGTTGTAAGAAAAATTGCATGAATTTCAGGAGTAAAAGTATACTTATCTTCATCATTTTCATTCCTGGTTAATTTCATTATTTCTTTCAAACACATAATTTTCTACAACAGAATAACTAAGGGGAAAAGAAAGAAACATAAAGTTGAGGAGGAAGAGACATAAATGAACCCCAATTCGTCCTTCTATTTAGACACCTCTTACAAAATCGGAGTCAAGAATTGCATGGAATGAAGTGAAATTTATAATTTCATTGAAAAGGGAAATTCCACAGAGGAGTACGATTATGATGTTGATTATTTTGAAGATGTTAAAAGGTCCCATCTGCATAGAATAACGTCCAGACCAGCTATCTTACCCTACTATGACATGGTATGGTGTATCATTTCCCACACTGATATTTCAACTTGTACAATTGTTAATTCTTCTTTTCAATTCATTGGGTCGTTTAGGCCCGAAAATATTTTAAATATGTACAAATTAGAACCAACAAAGGTCAAATTAGTTGAAAAATTTATGGAGGACTTTATAGAAAAATAAATAAAAAGGGAATGAATTCAAATGACTAATTTAATTAGGAATTGGTGGTATGATTATTCTACCTTTAAGATCATTTCAAATAAAGTATATCGTATTCAAGAACTGAAAAAACCTCTTATGATAGTAGCCACAATTCTCTGCTGATTATATGGGGAAAATGATTCTCTAAAACTTAAAATAAGATGGGTTCCCCTTATTCATCAAATTTTGAAAGGGAAAATCTTCAATTGGTCCCATATACGTTTTTCCAACATCCAACAAGAGATTAAGAAGTCACAAGAAGCACCACCTAGTTACACACTGAGATTTTTTTGATGTCTAGTTATCTCATAGATGTAGTTTGTGTTGTCACTCATTTTCCAATTATGTCTTGGACTTGGTCAATTTCTCAATTTCCAGTCCATGTTTGTTGTTCAAAATTATGGGTTATGAATTGTAAAAAATATTTTTATGAAACTGTGATAATTTCATGATCCCTCTGTACATTTTGTTAAAAAACCAGGCAACTCCAAAGATTTCTCAAGAATCCCTTAATGCAATCAAAGAAATAGGAGATTGGTTTTTAGATGAAGAGTTTTCATACATCAATATATATGGATGTGAAGGAGCACCACGTCTCTTTTCTCGATATGTCTTGGATAGGCTTGTGTTAAGAGAAATAACATATCAAACAATGGTTGTTGGTATTTTTGCTTCCTTATCCAGAATTCAGAAAAAAAAAGCATGGCATTCTTTTCCTATTCCACTGGGAATTTATTCTTTATTGAATTCCAAGAATGCATTGAAAGAAACAAAACAACTTGAGGGTATTTGGTTAGCTCATGGAAATTTCAAAAGGCATGACCCAATAGGTCTCATAAAAAAACATTGTAGCATGGTAAAGAATGTTAAAGCCCATGTTCATGAAGATGCTCCATTTGAAATTGTTTTTCAAAGGGATCATAATTATCAATAGGTAGTCCAAATAATTGAAGGGATAAAATATAACTCAAAAGCACAAGAATTCTTAAATTAGTAGCTCAATAGAAAAAATGTTTTTCTAAAAGAAAAGAAAATAAAATAGGACAATGTACAAGGAAGTGTTCGTTTATTTGACAATGTTTAGTCAATATCACAATAGAGCAATAGAGCAACGAGAGTGCACCTAAGGATATGCAAATTGATCAACAAAATAAATATGAATTGAATAAAAGTGGAAAAGACAAAGAAAATGAAGATGCACTGGATGACAGTCAAGATAATACAAGATTTTCAAACTCAAGATTTTCAAACTCCAAAGTCTATGGAAGGAATTAAATAAAATTATCCTAAACAAGATATTGAGAAAGCTTTTTCAACAACTATTTAAATTGTTTCAACTATTGATACCACACCAATCACCTCTATTCCTAGAAGTTTAACATCTACAATTTTAAATTTGGATAGTTTTGAACCAGTTAAAGAAATAATTGTGTTTTTAAAATTACACTTTTAGTAGCAAAAAAGGGATATTGTGAGAAGGAAAACCAAAAAGAGGAAAGTTGAACAATTCGAAGAGGATTTATAGGAACGTGATCAAATATGGAATGCAAGACATTTAAATGATGACGAGTTTGTAAATGAAATTGTTGATTCCTTAGGGGAATTTGTTGATGCAAATAAATGGTCTATCAATAATATCATTACTCAGTTGAAAAAGGAAAATAAACAAGTGGCAGAATTACAGAAGCAATTGAAAACTCATAAATCTGGTATGGTTGAAGATTATTAGTACCAAATAGATCAACTGGTTGAAGAAAATAAAGTATTTGTTGTTGCAATTGATGAATTTAGAACAGAGGCAGATGTTATTAGAGAAAAACATGCTAAGCAGTTAGATGTTCTTCAAGAAAAAAATCAAGGAATCTAGAAAACATGAAGATAAAATCAATTCCTTGGTGGCCCAGATTAAAGACTTAAAGATGAAACAAGAAAATGAAGAAATCCATAAAGTAGAGGCCACTAGTATAAGTGACAAACTTGTTGACCTTGAAGAATTGTTCCATGTTAGATTAAATGAAATCAAACAAAAACATGATAAGTTGTTGAAGTTTATTGAGAAAGATAAAGTTCAATCTGAGAAACAAAAGGTTGCTCAAAAATCTTTTGAGAAAGTGAAAACATGAGAAGCAAAGGATGACAATATACTTGAAGGTGTTTCTAAAATGACTGATGAGGGAAAAATACAAATGCAAGCTTCATTAGATGCCTGGTACAACAACTGTGAATTCTCATAGGATCTAATTAAAGAAACCAATAAAAAATGCTTAGATATTTGGGATTCAACTGTAGATATTATTGAATACCATGATATGCCCCATGTTCAATTTCTTTGTCAAACAATGCCATTGTCCAATTGTCTTACATATGTTAACTAGTAAAAGAACTCACGTGTTGATGGAATCACCCAACTCAATGTTTGGAATGTTGATATTGTCAAAGAATTCACCTCCAAACCTACAAAATGTTCAAGATCAATTGACTCTTTTCTATCAAAGTTCAAAACATAACATAAAGAAATTCTCGAGAAACTTTATTGATGCAATTTAAATGAGGATATTCCACATCCATCTCTAATTTCACAAATGTTAGAAAATTTTACTTTATGGAAAGCCTTTATTAATGTGCAAGTGGGTAAAATCAACAAAACGTCTACAACCAACAAAGGAAATATTTATTCTTGAAATAAAAATCGTGGAACTAATTTCTACTTGTAAAAATCAGTTGAAAGAAAAAAGGAAACTGCCCTTAATCTCATAAGTTTGAATGTTCTTTAATGTGATTTCATATGAAGAGTTAAAGGTTGGAAACTTTAGACTCAAACTTGTTACTTTTATCAGTTTGATATAATATTGAAAACCCAGTCTTTTAGTAAATTTCTATTTGAGTAAAGTGATGATTGTATGATTGCACTTCTGTTAATTTTGCAATTTCATTTATTTAAGTTTCTGTGAACTTCTTCCATAATTTTGTTAATTTGTCAGTTGATTGCATATTAAAGATGATAATGCATTCTTGTTATCAAAATAACTCTACATTGCTAGCAATTGATGTATTCAAGTTTACACTTTAATAAGATTTATAAACTTTTTTTAATAGCTTATTACTTATCATTCTGTCTCATATCTCAGATTTATGTTTAATTCTAACTAGTAGTCAAATGAAAATATATTCATGTTGTGATGAATAGACTATTATTTTGTCACTCTATGAATGGTTTACAATATTCTAATTCTGATTTTGAAACTATTTTCATTTATTCAGTTTCATTAATATAACTTTTCATTGATTATGATTGGATGCATATATGATTGTTGTGATGTTCTTTAAGTTACATCAATTATTTGTGCTTAACAATTACTAATAATAATGCAAATTTTATTTTCTCATAAATTAATCATTTAGATCTAAATCTTCAAATTTAAGTATTGCTCTCAACTGAGATAGGATAAATAGACTAGTTAGTTTTCGTTTCTACAAATTAGATTAAAACAAATACATAAAGTTAGATATCTTAAATGATTAAGTCTCCAATCAGAAACAACTATCTTTAGTGGCAAGTCGAGCCCACATATTGGTTGGAAGTTACCATTCCAAACGAAAACAAGTATAATTCGGGCTTGTGATTGGGTAGCTATCCCCTTGTTGGAGGTGAGATTTTCTCTCCTACCATGTTAGGATATTTAGACACTTAGGAGTTAGTTAAGATCAACTTTCTATAATGTGTCATTAGATAAAAGTGTGTTTCTTTAGTATGCATTTGTAGTTAGATAATATGGCGATCACGATATGTTCCCGACATAAAATGATCCAACAGTTCATATTCTCCTTGATCTTAATGACTACATTTATCCGTGTCTTAACACCCAATTGTTTCATGATCTTTATTTAAAGAACATAGAGGTTCATTTGTCGATGATCGATTGTGAGAAACTCTCTTGTAAATCTCTTTGTAATATTTTTTTGCATTAATAAATT
>ML811921.1:49298-82849 GCA_009831015.1 Picea engelmannii
ATGTATTATCGTAGTCTTCTTCTAAGGAATTTTCCATAGTTGAACCTATATGTTGGGTTAGTACATTATAATTTCCAAGATCATCCTCATAACACACATGTCGATCCATGGGTTCCATGGGTTCTTCAACATGTAACTTCATCATGGGCTCCCTATAGGGTTATATGTATTATCTACTTTAGGGATGGTATCATATGAAAACTCAAGTTGTATACTTCCACCCAAGTAAGATATCCATTTTCTAGAAAGAAACATACCTTGTGCATCCGACACATCAATTACAACCACATCCATCAAAATAGAGATATCGGGATAAGCTACTAGTTTGATATGGATATCTTTGATTAACCCATGAAGCTTAAATTCTCTAGAATCCATGACACATACATTCTCGTAAGGCCATGTAATTTGAATCCCTAGTTGATTCATAACTTTAAGAGACATCACATTTGTAGAAGCACCAAATTCCAACATGCAATTGTGGAGCAATAAATCATTAACAATCAATGAAACGTAGAATGGAGAGTGAGCCCTATTTCTTCCCTCTTGATTCATACCTTAACAAATCACCATCTTATCTTCATTCTCATTTAACCCAAAATCCTTTTAACTTTCTCTTTATATGTTGGGATTTTGATAAGCTCCATGAGAGGGACTTGTAATTTCATTTTAGTCAACTCATTAACAATCTTAGTACTATTGAAGGAGTCAATTTGCATACCTTATTGTGATGAAGGGGGATGATCCTCTCGTTGATTGATCTGTCTTGGAGAAGAATTTAATGCAGTGTTTTCTTCAAATGCTTGTAATGATAGCTTATTTGTTCATGGTCCCATTTTCATCTTTCTTCAATATTAAGTCTTTATATATTTTGTAAGGCTTATAATTCCCTGAGGATAAGGTTTCTAACCAAATATGCCCTACAACTTATCGGTCTAGATACTTCTATTTTTTTATTTCAGCCATATTTTCTCTAGAGACTAGGTATGGTGTAAACCCTATCATCCAAAGCATAAATGAAATTATTTCCAATATAATTAAAGTCACTACTATGATCAAAGATACCTTCATTTGGATTATTCTCGATTGGCATGGCTAGGGACCTAATGACTCTGCATGTTCTCTCTGGATGAGCACCATTGCATATTATACACCAAATTTATTTGTTTTATACTACATTTGTAGGCTCTAAAGGTATAGTCAATCTGGTATCTTCGAGTCGTATATTCTCGTCAATACCAAAATTCCTCCGTGGTTGAAAATTATGCCTCTAGTGCATATGGTTTTATTGTTCCCTCTCCATCCCAATCATTTGGTTTCCCATGGATTGAATAGTAGAAGTAATCTTCTTCATTCCTTCAATAAGCCTTACCATCATATCTGGTGTTGGGTAATTTGAGTTCATATCTCTTGGTTTTGCTTCAACTTTTGAAGTGGATGCCTTGGACGAACCAAATAAATCTACCCTTTTGTTGTGGTTGACACAACAACCCCCCATTATTATATAGTTTGAATAAGATAATGGGTCCCCTACAAAAACTTCTGAATATTTTGATTTAATTTCTTTTATTCATTATTGTTGGGTATATTTGACTTGTTTGTTGTTTAAGGTTTGATTGAATTCCAACTTAGACATTTTAATAAATTTCTTTGAGTCATTTATGAATTTCAAATAAACCTCTAATTTTTAATTATTCATTAATAATTACCCAGTGTCCTGAAGGTCCGATGGTTCGGTTGTCGGGTTGGGTTCTTGTTTATTTTAAGTGGGTTACAACAATCGTTCGATCTCTCGATGGAGCGGTTAACCCGAGGGATAGTTATTCGGTGGTCAGGTCAAGTTTTTGTATTACATCATATATTCAAAAATAGTATCTTGGTGGCTCGGGGGTCCGATGGTTCAATTAACATATATGGTTTACGTTAATTAACTTAACAATTAACATAAGTATTATAACTGCACCATCTCGTACATCATTACATTGTTTTTGATGTATGGTTACAAATTTTTAAAAAAAGACACCTTGCGTTTCGGTGTCTGGTTTACAGATTTTTTCCACTCTATTTCAAAATTTGAACTGTCATTTCCTCCATTAATGTTCTAATGATTGCTAGTTAATGCTCATTAAGTGAATTTATCTTATGATGTGATTTGAATTGAACCCCCAAAAATGTCTATTATAAGTATGTCACATTCTTTATTTTTGTTTTCTTACTCTGCCCATTACTCTAAGTTTGTTGTAAGAAAAATTGCATGAATTTAAGGAGTAAAAGTATAGTTATCTTCATCATTTTCATTCCTGGTTAATTTTAGCTTTTCATTCATTTTTGAAATTAGAATTTCTATTTGAAATATGAATCAAATTTTTACTTATTATTTCTTTCAAACACTGAATTTTCTACAACAGAATGACTAAGAAGGGGAAAGGAAAGAAACATAAAGTTGAGGAGGAAGAGACATAAGGGAACCCCAATTCGTCCTTCTATTTAGACACCTCTTACAAAATCAGAGTCAAGAATTGCATGGAATGAAGTGAAATTTATAATTTCATTGAAAAGGGAAATTCCACAGACAAGTACGATTATGATGTTGATTATTTTGAAGATTTTAAAAGGTCCGACCTACACAGAATAATGTCCAGACTAGTTATCTTACCCTACTATGACATGGTATGGTGTATCATTTCCCACATTGATATTTCAACTTGTACAATTTTTAATTCTTCTTTTCAATTCATTGGGTCGATTAGGCCCGAAGATATTTTAAATATGTACAAATTAGAACCAACAAAGGTCAAATTGGTTGAAAATTTTATGGAGGACTTTATAGAAAAATAAATAAAAAAGGAATGAATTCAAATGACTAATTTAATTAGGAATTGGTGGGTATGATTCTTTTACCTTCAAGATCATTTCAGATAAAGTATATCTGATTCAAAAATTGAAAAAACCTCTTATGATAGTAGCCAAAATGCTCTGTTGATTATATGGGGAAAATGATTCTCTGAAATTTAAAATAAGATGGGTTCCCCTTATTCATCAAATTTTGAAAGGGAAAATCTTCAATTGGTCCCATATACTTTTTTCCAACATCCAACAAGAGATTAAGAAGTCACAGGAAGCACCACCTAGTTACACACTGGGATTTTTTTTATGTCTAATTATCTCATAGATGTCGTTTGTGTTGTCACTCATTTTCCAATGATGTCTTGGACTTGGTCAATTTCTCAATTTCTAGTTCATGTTTGTTGTTCAAAATTATGGGTTATGAATTGTAAAAATTATTTTTATGAAGACTGTGATAATTTCATGATCCCTCTGTACATTTTGTTAAAAAACCAAGCAATTCCAAAGATTTCTCAAGAATCCCTTAATGCAATCAAAGAAATAGGGGATTGGTTTTTAGATGAAGAGTTTTCATACATCAATATATATGGATGTGAAGGAGCACCACATCTTTTTTCTAGATATGTCTTGGATAGGCTTGTGTTAAGAGAAATAACATATCAAACAATGGTTGTTGGTATTTTTGCTTCCTTATCCAGAAGTCAGAAAAAACCATGGCATTCTTTTCCTATTCCACTGGGAATTTATTCTTTATTGAATTCCAAACATGCATTGAAAGAAACAAAACAAATTGAGGGTATTTGGTTAGCTCATGGAAATTTCAAAAGGCATGACCCAATAAGTCTCGTAAAAAAACATTGTAGCATGGTAAAGAATGTTAAAGCCCATGTTCATGAAGATGCTCCATTTGAAATTATTTTTCAAAGGGATCAAAATTATCAAGAGGTAGTCCAAAGAATTGAAGGGATAAAATATAACTCAAAAGCACATGAATTCTTAAATTAGCAGCTCAACAGAAAAAATGTTTTCCTAAAAGAAAAGAAAATAAAATAAGGCAATGTACAAGGAAGTGTTCGTTTATTTGACAATGTTCAATCAATATCACAATAGAGCAAAGGGAGTGCACCTAAGGATATGCAGATTGATCATCAAAATAAATATGAATTGAATAAAAGTGGAAAAGACAAAGAAAACGAAGATGCACAGGATGATAGTCAAGATAATACAAGATTTTCAAACTCCTTCAAAGTCTATGGAAGGAATTAAATAAAATTATCCTAAACAAGATATTGAGAAAGATTTTTCAGCAACTATTTAAATTGTTTCAACTATTGATACCACACCAATCACCTCTATTCCTGGAAGTTTAACATCTACAATTTTAAATTTGGACAGTTTTGAACCAGTTAAAGAAATCATTGTGTTTTTAAAATTACACTTTTTGTAGCACAAAAAGGGATATTGTGAGAAGGAAAACCAAAAAGAGGAAAGTTGAACAATCCGAAGAGGATTTACAGAAACATGATCAAATATGGAATGCAAGACATTTAAATGATGAGGAGTTTGTAAATGAAACTGTTGATTCCTTAGGGGATTTTGTTGATGCAAATAAATGGTCTATCAATAATATCATTACTCAGTTGAAAAAGGAAAATAAGTAAGTGGCAGAATTACATGAGCAATTGAAAAATCATAAATTTGGTCTGGTTGAAGAATATTAGTACCAAATATATGAACTGGTTGAAGAAAATAAAGTATTTGTTGTTGCAATTGATGAATTTAGAACCGAGGCAGATGTTATCAGAGCAAAACATGCTAAGGAGTTAGATGTTCTTCAAGAAAACAATCAAGGAATCTAGAAAACATGAAGATAAAATCAATTCCTTGGTTTCCTAGATTAAAGACTTAAAGATGAAACAAGAAAATGTAGAAATCCATAAAGCAGAGGTCACTAGTATAAGTGACAAACTTGTTGACCTTGAAGAATTGTTCCATGTTAGATTAAATGAAATCAAACAAAAACATGATAAGTTGTTGAATTTTATTGAGAAAGATAAAGTTCAATCTGAGAAACAAAAGGTTGCTCAAAAATCTTTTGAGAAAGTGAAAACATGAGAAGCAAAGGATGAAAATATACCTGAAGGTGTTTCTAAAATGACTAATGAGGGAAAATTACAAATGCAAGCTTCATTAGATGCCTGGTACAACAATTGTGAATTCTCATAGGATCTGATTAAAGAAACCAATAAAAATTGCTTAGATATTTGGGATTCAACTGTAGATATTATTGAATACCATGATATGCCCCACGTTAAATTTCTTGGTCAAACAATGCCATTGTCCAATTGTCTTACATATGTTAACTAGTAAAAGAACTCACGTGTTGATGGAATAACCCAGCTCAATTTTTGGAATGTTGATATTGTCAAAGATTTCATCTCCAAACCTACAAAGTGTTCAAGATCAATTGACTCTTTTCTATCGAAGTTCAAAACATAACATAAAGAAATTCCCGAGAAACTTTATTGATGCAATTTAAATGAGGATATTCCACATCCATCTCTAATTTCACAAATGTTAGAAAATTTTACTTTATGGAAAGCCTTTATTAAGGAGCAAGTGGTTAAAATAAAAAAAAAGTCTACAACCAATGAAGGAAATATTTATTCTTGAAATAGAAATCGTGGAACTAATTTCTACTTGTAAAAATCAGTTGAAAGAAAAAAGGAAACTACCCTTAATCTCAGAAGTTTGAATGTTCTTTAATGTGATTTCATATGAAGAGTTAAAGGTTGGAAACTTTAGACTCAAACTTGTTACTTTTATCAGTTTGATATAATATTGAAGACCCAGTCTTTTGGTAAATTTCTATTTGAGTAAAGTGATGATTGTATGATTGCACTTATGCTAATTTTGCAATTTCATTTATTTAGGTTTCTGTGAACTTCTTCCATAATTTCGTTAATTTGTCAGTTGATTGCATATTATATATGAGAATGCATTCTTGTTATCAAAATAACTCTACATTATTAGCAATTGATGTATTCAAGTTTACAGTTAAATAAGGTTTATGAACTTTTTAAAATAACTTATTACTTATCATTCTATCTCATATCTCATATTTATGTTTAATTCTAACTAGTAGTCAAATGAAAAGGTATTAGATTAAAACAAATACATAAAGTCAGAGATCGTAAATGATTAAGTCTCCAATTAGAAACAACTATCTTTAGTGGCAAGTCGAGCCCACATATTGGTTGGAAGTTACCATTCCAAACGAAAACAAGTATAATTTGGGCTTGTGATTGGGTAGCTATCCCCTTGTTGGCGGTGAGATTTTATCTCCTACCATGTTAGGATATTTAGACACTTAGGAGTTAGTTAAGATCATCTTTCTATAATGTGTCATTAGGTAAAAGTGTGTTTCTTTAGTATGCATTTGTAGTTATATAATATGGCGATCATGATATGTTCCTGACATAGAATGATCCAACAATTCATATTCTCCTCGATCTTAACGACTACATTGATTTGTGGCTTAACACCCAATTGTTCCATGATCTTTATTTAAAGAACATAGAGGTTCATTTTTCGATGATCGATTGTGAGAAACTCTCTTGTAAATCTCTTTGCAATATTTTTTTGCATTAATAAATTGCTCCAAGTGGCCATGTTGGTTAGGGCCATGGATGTTTCCCCATAGGGGTTTTACAACGTAAAAAAATAGTGTGTTGATACTTGATCTGATTGTGTGAGTGGTTATTGAATGGGTTCATCCCTTGTTGGAATACTTGTTGTTATCCGAGTGTAGTTGAAGACTCGCTCCTGTTGTAGATCAATATCGTGAATCCATGTTGTTACATCTTTTATTTCTTCCATTTCAATACATTTTTGGGATGAGAGAACTATTACATTGTGTCTAGAGCACTCATTTTGTAACATCCCGCTCTTGTGCACACTGAGCAAACTTATTCTTTGAGGACACTTGCTTGCAAGTGATCTAGATTATTATACTATTAGGCATTTGATTATGATTGTGAGGTGTTATGAATTGATGACATGTTATTTTTTTGTATTGACATAGAGAGGTGCTATTGACTCGGTTTTCCTGAGTGTGCAGGATTTTGGACCTCAAGGATACAGAGGCATCGATGAAACCCCTTGGACTCTGGATCGAGTCAGGGAGTGGACTATTGGGGTTTGATTGTAGTATATATGACATTTGTGCATTTGATTAGATGATATGATTATGGATATTATTTTTGACATGATTCGTTGATGATGCAGGCTGACGATAGCTTGCTGATCAGACTCACATGTGGATTAGAGGGGTCATGCACGACTACCAGAGATGTTGAGGGAGAGGGGTGGACAACAACCCTGACACAACTTACTAGCACTCCTATCGTGGCTCAAACTGTAGGTTAACGACAACCTAGTTCAAGAAGACCCACGATGCCATGAAGGCAGACTGTGACAGTCGCTCATGATGATTCTAAGGGGCGCGCAATGAAGCATGGGCCTTATTCCTTAGAGGCCCTTAGTCTCCCACAAGATCACTTGGCGGAGTATTGACTCAAGGGGTTTTTGATGTCTACCAAGTCAGTCAAGAGGTGAGTGTCACCCTTGGAGCACGTAGTGCGTCCTGAAGGGCACGTCGCGTAAGAAAAATGGAAAGAGGCGAGTGACACCCTTGGAGAATGTAGTGCATCCTGAAGGGAACATCGCGCAAGGGAAACAAAATGAGGCGAGTGGCACCTTGGAGCACCTAGTGTGTCCTGAAGGGAACATTGCGTTGTTAAATAATGAATGAATAAACCTAGATGGTCTTAGGACGAATAACGTGATAAGAAAGATTTAAAACAATTCCCCTAATAAAATGTCGCCCAACCTAGGAAAATAAAGCGATACTTGTGATAAAAAAAATATCTAGTTACATAAAAAAAAAAAATAAAAAAATAATAATAATGATAATCATCATTAATCATGTGACGAGAAGGGGGTAAGTAATTTAATTAATTTATAAAAATCTTTTGGGGGATAAAATTTAAAAGGGGGAAAAATGGGGAAATAATTGTCTTATCACATATGCTAATTAAAATTTATTAATTAAAAAGAAAAAGGGGGAAAAGTTAATTTTCTACACCTGCCAATTTTGAGTTCTAAATAAAAAGGGAAAGAGGGAAATCTAAAAGAATTAGGAAACTAGGAAAAAGTGGGAAACATAAAAAGGAAGGGGAAACACAAGGAAAAAACGAAAAGACTTACTTAGTAAGGTATCTAGATTTTAAGAACTTTCTAAATTAAGCTCAACTAGTAAATTAGTAAGGGGGAAAGTCATTAAAAATTGTAAGGGAATATGGGGCACCTAGGAGCGATTCTAAAAGTGCCTTTAGGTGAGTGAGGGAAATAGGAGTAATTAATTAATTAATGAAATTAATTCATGGTGCAATGAAGGGAATGGCTGACGCATGTACGGGGAGGATTATTATGAATTAAATTATTGAACAATAAATTAAAAGGGATTTTGGGAAAGTAAATGACTTAGAAAATCTATATAAAGGAGGGAGGAGGAGGATGATGGATCTCTTCTGTGATGCATAACATTACGCTACAGAATTTTAGACTTGACTGACTTAGTTTGTGGGAGTTGGGATACCCAGCTCGGTGAGGAGTGTTAATTGGCCTTGCGAGGCAAGATGGGAGCTATCTGTTCTCTGGTTTAGTGTGCATGGCCCCTTTGCGGCTCGAGGGGATTGGGGGGAAGAAGAGTACCCCTAGTGTTGGATGGGAGGTACCGGTGAAGTCTCATCGGTCAGAAAGTGGGAGCAACATGGAGCGCATGGGACAACAAATCAGAGCGGACGACTTGGGCTATGGTACACTTCCTTTATTTTAGTATGGTAGATTATTAGTATACTTTACGCTTATAGTTCTGTATATTTAATTGGGTAAATAAAATTATTGACCTAGCATTTAAATTGATAACTGAATCTCCCCCATAGCCTTAAGCTCGTTGTTGATTGTTCCCCTTGGCTTTCGATCCCTTCATGTCATGATTGTCCTATGGATTTATTGATTTGTGTTGAGTTGCACTTCTTACTTCGCCCTCGTCCTTATCTCATTAGTCCTCGCCCGGGCATTCAAACAAGAGCCGGATTGACGGTCATCAATTGGGTGTTAATAGACCTATAGATCCTAATTCCCTGCCTTTCTGTGCGACGATCATGAGCGATAGATGTTTCTGCAAAGACGTCTACCCTTGTGGATTGTTCTTGGCTAATTTTTTGTCATTGCGCCTTCTGGCATTGAGTGATTATGCATTTTTAACTCTGTGTCTCCTAAAATTTTAACTCTACATCTCCTAAAATTTTAACTTTGCGATTTAATTTAACTGAGTGCGAAATTACCTTACGTTTTAACACCTCTGGCCCCGCAACTTATTAATTTTACTGGCGAATGTTCGCTCTGCAATTTAATAGTTTGACTAAAAATTTCCTTCTTTGCAATCTCAATTTATTCAACCATGATTTACCCCTGTGAATTCATCCATATTTTGACTGCGTTATCATGTGTTGACTCTTCAACTTTTCAATGACCCTTCCTAGTGTTTTAATGGAAATCTCTATGATTTTTGGGCAATTTAACCAGTGCTTGATTGGTGGTTCTCCTACGATTTCGTCCTCATTTGATAATAATTTCTTCCTTCTTATTGACTACAATTTGATTAATACATTGACATTGATTCCTATACATACTGTTTGCGATTTACATCTAGTGACTGGAATTTATACATTGAGTGCAATTTATATGGTGACCGTGATTTACATTTATTTCCAGTGATATTTACTTGAGCGAATTTTTAAAGAGTTTCACACTGCCAATATAATGTCTTTTAATGGAAATTTTATGCGTATCCTGTGACGGTAAATTTAATGTACTAGCAACAAAATTATATTAAGAGACTACGTTGACCAGTTAGCTAAAACAATTATAGATTTATTTCCATTCATGATATATCATAGCGATATCATATTCCAGTGATGTTAAGAATTTAGCTACACATTTAATACTGTAAATCGCCCAACAATTATCTTTTTCGGTGTACCTCATATATTTACACTACAACCTCTCACTACCCACGATTTTACTGCTCAAAATGGTTTTATTATCCCAGACAAATTTTATTATTTGAAACGGTTTTAGCTTTCAGTTGCTTGTTGATTCATTCAATCGAATTCATTTTTCTGAGACGGACCTTAGGATTGGATAAGATGTTTTAAATTTCTAAAGGACACTCGACACTAATATTGATACGCGCGTTTCCTTGAGTAACCCAGCGATTTGGTGATAAAACCCAACGATTTTTCCAATGATAAATCTCAATGATTTTTAAACTATATGGACAACGATTTGTACATTGAATGGAGGGCGGAATGATCTGTGCAACGAAAAATTTATTGTGTATATAGAGAATGGACGACATTTTATTTGGAATAGTGATTTCCCTAGGCACTGTAACCTCTATTCTTAGACATCTTTATGATTGCTGACAACAATTTCATTAATTGCAACGACCCTTGCTAATCGACAACTTTACCCTTCTGTTTAGACATCTTAATTTCCGTGTGTCTAACAGACACCACTTTCACGTAATTAACAAACAACTTTCAGCATATAAATCTCAGCGACCTCATGGCTGAGCGACGTTGCGTGTGATGGTTGCCGCTTTTAGATCCATGGCATTTAAATTATTACTCGGTATGCGTATAATTGCAGTATAAGTGCATTAATTGTGTGTTTTTAGAGGCTGGACGTGATATCCTGATTCATAATCGAACCTTCATAAACAACCACCTTGCACTTCTGATAGACAGCCTTAGATTTTTGTTTTACAACAATCTCACCTTTATTTAATAAGACCGTGTGATCAGACTTTACTGGATAGCCATTTGACAACAATACCCTTTTTGCCAGCTAACCATTAAGGGATAGCAAGATGATTCAGACAACAAAATCATTAATTTATATCATTGGTGTTAGGCAAGATACTTTTAAAGGATAGCAGTATAACTCTCAGATAGTGAACATCGTTTACCGTTAGATAAATTCAGTGGGCGTTTTCTTTACATTTGTTCTATGAATTCTTTACTAGATGGCGATTTGTTTAAAACACTTGTCCCATATTGGATTCCAGACCGAACTCATCCTTTGGAAATCACCCTTATAGTTTCAGTTTGAATAGCGATTTAAGACAACAAATTCCTATAGTTTCAGATTCAATGGCGATGTAGCTGGTTAATGATGGTTAATTATGAGCAAGGCAGTTACCACTTCGATTAGATTGGCCACCTATTTTCTTTTGATCATTGGTTTAAGGGTGTTTAATGCGTTAATCGCCTCTAATGCTTTTCCCTCCGTCGATATTAAATATTTATTTTAATTTTGGGATCATCACCTTATAGACGCCTCAATGGTTTTCCCAACCAGGAGTTAGATAAGGACCTATCGATCTATTGAGTGTCTTTTGTAAGGTTGTTGCATTGATGGATTTTGTTGGGACCAAGAGGTTGGATTAGCCTGGGTGGGCATAGGTCCCTAGTGCACCCATCGCCCTGTGGCAACGTGATTTCTGGAGATTGGATCGTTGCGCGCTTGGATCAAGAGGCGCACATGATGACTCGACTTAGGATCATGCACCATCAATGTGGTTGAGACTGTTGTTTTTGGTAGTCTTGTTGTAACTTCTGCGTTGTCTCTCACTTGCCAAGAGGGTACTGGTCTCAAGTCTTCAAAGCCATTGTGTTGGGATGGTGGATGTTGTCCTTTAGTTGGTAGGATTTGTCATGTTTGTGACTGGCGAGTAGGTGTTTCCATTAGTTTATTTACGCATGTCTCGCCTAGTTTCTCTGGTGCTAGTGCGTGGAGTGGTGGTTGTCTGTTGCTTGATCTGCATGTGTGTGTTCATCGTCAGTTGTGTGGTTCAACTGTTGTCTTCATTAACTTCCTGCCTGAAAACAAAAAAGAAAATTTCACTTTCTGTTTCGCTTGTATTTGTAACAAAGGGGTCGTAATGAAGGGGTCATCACATATGGTATCAGAGCAGGTTCAACCCTGCAATTGTGAATTGCCAGGATTTCCACTGCAGAAAACCCGTGAGTATTAACCCTTACATTAATTAAAAACCTTAACGTGTCCATGTGGTGATCGCATTTAGAGGACGCCTCAGAGGTTCATAACATGGTGTTGTGGAAGGAGGTGCGACACCTCCAGTAATTCCCACATCCTCAGAGTCGAACCCCCAAGGGGAGGAACAAGTCCTTGGTATGGATTCGCTTGTTGTAAGGGATGGTGATGGTCTGACAAGGCCCTTCCAGGTAATGTCAAAGGGCCTTGATTCACCATCAGTACTGAGAAGAGGCCAGACCACCTGTACCCCTGAGGATCCATAGCACGCCCTAGCTAGTATCGTTAGCATCCACCGAGAACTCGAGAGAGTTGAGTTCTCAAGTCCACGAGTGTCACAGATAGTTGTGTCGTCAAGCCACAATTGTAAGGCAAGGCATTATGCTTCACACTTCGTGTTTACGACCTCCAGCATGAAGGTCTGCTTGGTGATCTTTCAACTGTAGGGGAGCACTCTTCTTTGGCGAAAGATGCTCCTGCCACTTTTGAACATGGCCTTTGACGTTGTGTCATGGGAACTGTTCGAGGAACGGTTCCAGGAGAGGTATTTTTCTAAGGAAATCGTTGAGCGTAAGCTCAGCGAGTTTGACGCCTTGCAATAAGGTAGCTGCACGGTGCCCGAGTACGAGGCCATTTTGGAGCTTCTTCGGTATGCTCTGCATCCAATTACCCAGAAACTTAGGGTCAAGAATTTTGAGTTTGGCCTTATTGTTAGAATTCGACTTCTAGTTCGGGTACCAGGATTGCTGGACTGAAGAAAGTGTGTTGGATTGGGGGGGAGCCACATTACCTGCATTACTGCCCAGAGGAAAGGGCCGGAGTCTGGATCAGTCGGACCCACTACCATGGGAGTTTTGGGAAAGGCCCATCGGATTCATGCAGCGGTGAATAACCACCAGGCAGCACAAATGATTTTAAGGATGGAAATTTATTTTAAAATGTAGAAACCTTGGTGAATCTTACTAATCCTTCATATGCCAACTATAAATGATTGGCGATATTTTTGTAAAAATATTCAAATTTCTAAGGATTTTATATAGTTTTTATAAAATTTTGGCGATTTTTAAAGTAAAATAATTTTATCCTATAGAATTTGGAAGAATCATTTTCACAATAATGAATCTTAGTTTTGGAAAAACCATGGAAAATTAGCCCATAAGCGAAATTTAGCCCCTAAAATCATCCCTGCTAGGCAGAGCACCAGTCAACTGTGCTTGAGACATCATGTACCGTCGCTGACCAGACCCTTAGTATTTTGATAGATCCCAGTGCTACTGAGAGTTTCATTTCAGGTGCAAGATTAAAATGATTAAAGTAAGGGAATTCAAACAGGATGCGTGTAGCTTGTAGAGATGGCTTCAGGAGCCAACAAAAGGTTGGAGGAAGGGTTATGGGCTGAACTCTTAACCTGGGAGAGTTTTCACCAGGGCCAACCTATATTTCACGATCTCAGGATCTCATGACGTTATGATCGGTATGGATTGATGGAATCACATGAGGTGACACTCAACTGTAAGATGAAATGGTTAATCTTGGTCGATGATGAGGGACAGAGATGCATGATTGTAGGTAAAAACCAGGGAGTTTCCCTGAGGTTTATGTCGTCCTTGCAGTTACAAAAGAGCTTGCACAAGGGAGGTAAGATTTTTGCGATCCTTGCGTTGAACGAGAAGGGAGTAGCGAAAGGTCTAGAAAACCTTCCTGTGGTGAGAAAGCTTGCATACGTCTTCCTAGAGGAGTTACCTGGGATGCCTCCAATGAGGGAATTGGAGTTAACCATAGACCTAAAATTGGGGACTGATCCAATAGATAGAACAACTTATCGGATGTCGACCCTGGAGTTACAGGAGTTAAGAATGCAACTAAAGGAATTACTGAACCATGGACTGATATGTCCAAGTGTGTCACCGTGGGGTGCACATGTTATCTTCATAAGAAAGAAGGATGGGTCGTGGAGGATCTACAATGACTACCGTCAATTGAACAAGGAAACAATCAAGAATCAATATCTCTTGCTGAGGATTGATGATCTGTTCGATCAGATGAAGGGTGCGACGATGTTCTCAAATATTGATTTGCGATAAAGGTATCATGAGTTACATATCAAGGGGGATGAAATCCCTAAGACTGCCCTTAAGATGAGGTTTGAGCATTATGAGTTTACTATTTTACCATTTGGACTGACAAATGCCCCAGGGGTAATTATGAGTTGATGAATGGGGTGTTCCACGAATACTTGGACAATTTCATCCAAGTATTCATTGATGATATTTGATTTACTCTCGGACGACGGAGGAGCATGAAGAGCACTTGTGCTTGGTACTACAGTGTCTATGAGAGCACAAAATGTATGGGAAGTTGTCCAAATGCTCGTTTTATAAATCAAGGATACACTACTTAGGGCATGTCAACTCCGGCGAAGGTATCGCCATGGATCATGGTCGAGGCTATTATGGAATGGCCTACGTCGATGAATTTCCCAGAAGTGAAAAGCTTCAGGAGTTTAGTAGGATACTATTGACGGTTCATTGAGGGATTTTCGAAGATAGAAAATCCGATCACAGAATTGCAGGAGAAGAACAAGAAGTTTGTTTGGATCGAGAAATGCGTGGAAGCATTTCGGAGGCTCAAGGAGCTATTGCCAATGACACTGATACTAAGGGTCATTGACATGGACACATGATTCTTGGTATGCATTGACACATCCAAGGAAGGCTTAGGCAGAGTCTTGATGCAAGACGATCAAGTGATCACTTACATCTCAAGGAAACTAAGAAGGCATGAGAAAAACTATGCGACACACGATTTGGAGTTGTTAGCCATTATATGTGCCTTGAAAGTTTGGAGACACTACCTTGTTAGATGAAAATTTTAACTAAAAATGGACCGTTGTGGACTACAACACATCTTTACGCAAAGAGACCTGAACGCACAAGAACGACGTTGGTCGTAACTTCTTTGTGAGTACAATTTCAATATTTATTGCTTAAAAGGAACAGTGAACCGAGTGGCAGATGCATTGAGTCAGAGACCACGCATATTTTCGGTATTGCCTCTTCAGATGAATCTACGTGAAAAGATTCTAACTTTACAACACAATGATGACTGGTACAAAGAGGTCGAGGAATTTATCAGACAAAACACAATGATGGTACCAAGATTTGAAGGATTTACATTTGACGACAATGTATTATTGAGGTTTAAAAATTGGATTTACATCCCACCAAATGACGAGTTGAGGAGATTGATCCTAAACGAGGCTCATAGAGAAGTTTACATGGCTCACCCGAGAGTCACAAAGATGAGGGCAGACCTTAAACCCTTATTCTTATGGAAGGGAATGAAGGCAAACATAGTCATCTATGTGGCTAGATGTCTAGAATGTCAGCGGGTAAACGCTGAACATAGACATCCAGCAGGGTTACTACAACCACACGCTATTTCGGAATTGAAATGCGAGATTATTTCGATGGATTTTATCGTTGGATTTCCACTGACGACAAGGAGACATGACTCGATTTTTGTGGTAGTTGACACTGTTACACATCAATATTACTCGATTTGATAAGTGTTGCAAGTGTCGCATGTTCTTCACGACTGTCGCAAGTGTCACATGTTGTTCGCAAGTGTCGCAAATGTCAAACAAATCATATTGCCACGATGATGACACTAAGGAGACAATTAGAGTGCCTCAAACACCTGATTTAGAGGAAGGAGAATGGCTAACTGAAGTTAGGTATCTCTTGCCACTGGAAAGGAGCTCTCAAACTAGAGTTTTATAAGGGAGCGCTCCCCTACATCACCCTTGGGAGCGCTGGTGCTCCCCTACAAGGTGCTAGGGAGAGTTATAGCACCAAATCACCCCTCTGAAGGAGCACTACAAACCTTTGAAGCATTGGCACTCCCCTTGAGCCTACTAGGGAGCGTTATAGCGCCCTGATGCCCCTTTTGAGGGAGCGCTGTCTAATCTGGGAAGCGGTTGATCTGTTGAGGAGAATAAGGGGAGTATCTTTCAAGTTTGGAAGGCAGTTGCATTCAAATTCTTGGTTCAATCATGATCTTAGGAGAAGATCCCTGATCTAAGGAGGTAATTCCTTAACTTACCCTAAAGATACCTCAAGAGGTTAAGCCTTTCTAAACCTATATAAGCAGGGTCTATGATGGTGGAAAGGGGGAAGAATTGCAAGCATGAAACCTATGATCTCATAGGAAACACATAGTGAACTAGAGGAGAGTAATCAGTGAAGTTGATATCATCCAGGTCGTGGATCTTTTGAGCAAGGGTTAGGCAAAGGGGACTTGACGAAGCTGTCGCATTCGCATCTACGATTGTAAGTTACTGTTGTCATTGTTCTCATTAATATGACATGCTTGACTTGTTTCTTTCTAGTTTGTGTCTGATCTTACATAAACTTATCTCTGATAGATAGATTTGTTTTCAAGCTAATATCAATAGAGTAGGAAGTGGTCGTACTATTGTTTGTCTACAGGGCTCATCGAGGAGCGAAATATTGGAGCTCAACTTGGAGCATGCAGGTACAAACGCTGGTAAAAGGTACTTCTATTCTCCTTCCTCCTCATGCATTAGTTTGTATAGATATGAAAGGAAGTCAGTGTCCATGTTAAGCGTCTTCTATCTTAAGAGTTAAGGGTCTAGCTCTCAAGAGGAGATCTACCTATCCGCAGGGAGATTTTCCTTCAACAGACACTCTGATGAAGAGTGCCCATTTTATTCCTGTGCATACGATGTATCAGACACATGACTTAGCTAGATTTTTCATGAGAGAGATTGGGAGGCTACATGGCCTGCCTAAGAGGATTATATCCGATCAAGGATTGGTGTTTACTAGAATATTTTGGACTAGTTTCCTAGAGGCCTTGGGAATCAGACTTAACTTTAGTACTGTGTATCACCTAGACACTGACAGGTAGACTGAACGATGAACCAGACCTTGGAAGAAATGTTTCACATGTACGTGAAGGACCAACAGAAGTGTTGGCAAGAATTCTTGCCACTGGTAGAATTTGCTTATAACAACAGTTACTAAGGCACTATTAAGATGGCACCTTTTGTGTTTCTTTATGGGCGACCATGTCAGATGCGTTTCAGTTGGGATTGGCTTGAGGATAGGGTCCTGGTGGGACCGAAAGTGATCCAAGAATTGGAATATTAAAATGCAAACTATAAGACAAAGGAACAAGGAAGCGTAAGATCAAAAAGAGTTATGTCGATGCGCGTCGTGTCAACTGTAGTTATGATGTGGCGATCGAGTATTTTTGTGAGGGAAACCACATAAGAGTTTGATCAAGTTGGGAAAAGGGGATAAAATATCTCCTAGGTTCATGGTAACCTACGAGATTGTGGAAAGGAGAGGCCCATGGCCTATTGACTAGCCTTGCCTGATTCTTGAGGCTTATGCACGATGTATTTCACGTCTCTTCTTGAGACATTATGATTAGTGACCCTACGCATGTTTTGAATTGAGCACTTGGCAGTTGTCGGATGAGGGTGCGCTCATGGCTAAGCCAATCCTTATCCTGGATCATCACATTCGACAACTATGGCGTCGAAACATAGATCAAGTCAAGGTCCAGTGGGACAACTATAGTCCACACTCGATGACCTGGGAGGATGCATATGATATGCGCCAACAATTTCCATTTTTGTTTGATAGATAGACTGATGATATTGTGATACACATTATTGCGGAACATATATACTGTGAAACTTCAGGATGAAGTTTAGACCAAGAGGGGGTGTATGTAACATCCCGCTCTTGTGCGCACTGAGAAAACTTATTCTTTAAGGACACTTGCTTGCAAGTGATCCAGATTATTATACTATTGGGAATTTGATTATGATTGTGACGCATTATGGATTGATGACATGTTATTTTGTTGTATTGACATAGATAGGTGCTATTGACTCGGTCTTCTTGAGTGTGCAGGATTGTTGACCTCGAGGATGAAGAGGCATCGATGAAACCCCTTGGACTCCAGATCGAGTCAGGGAGTGGAATATTGGGGTTTGATTGTAGTATATATGACATTTGTGCATCTGATTAGATGATATGATTATGGATATTAGTTTTGACATGATTTGTTGATGATGCAGGCTAAAGATATCTTGCTGAACAGACTCACATGTGGAGTAGAGGGGTCATGCATGACTACCAGAGACGTCGAGGGAGAGGGGTGGACAACAACCCTGCCACAGTCTCCTAGCATTCTCGTCGTGGCTCAAACTGTAGGTTAACGACTACCTAGTTTGAGAAGACCCATGATTCCATGAGGATAGACTGCGACAGTCGCTCATGATGATTCTAAGGGGCGCACAATAAGGTAGGGGCCTTATTCCTTAAAGGACCTTAGTCTCCCACAAGATCACCTGGCGGAGTATTGACTCCAGGGGTTTTTGATGTCTACCAAGTCAGTCAAGAGGCGAGTGGCACCCTTGGATCACGTAGTGTGTCCTGAAGGGCACGTCGCGCAAGAAAAATGGAAAGAGGTGAGTGGCACCCTTGGAGCACGTAGTGCGTCCTGAAGGGAACATCGCACAAGGGAAACAAAATGAGGCGAGTGGCAACTTGGAGCATCCAGTTCATCCTGAAGGGCACGTCGCGTTGTTAAATAATGAATGAATAAACCTAGATGGCCTTAGGATGAATAACATGATAAGAAATATTTAAAACAATTCCCCTAATAAAATGTCACCCAACCCAAGAAAATAAAGCCTAGGTCTAAGCGATACTTGTGATAAAATAAAATATCTAGTTACATAAAAGAATAAAAAATAAAAAAATAATAATAATGATAATCATCATTAATGATGTGACGAGAAGGGGGTAAGTAATTTAATTAGTTTATAAAAATCTTTTGGGGGATAAAATTTAAAAGGGGGAAAAAGGGGGAAATAATTGTTTTATCACATATGCTAATTAAAATTTATTATTTAAAAAGAAAAAGGGGAAAAAGTTAATTTTCTACACCTGCCAATTTTGAGTTCTAAATAAAAAGGGAAAGAGGGAAATCTAAAATAATTAGGAAACTAGGAAAAAGGGGGAAACATAAAAATAAAGGGGAAACACAAGGAAAAAGCGGAAAGACTAACTTAGTAAGGTATCTAGCATTTAAGAACTTTCTAAATTAAACTCAAATAGTAAATTAGTAAGGGGGGAAGTCATTAAAACTTGTAAGGGAATATGGGGATACCTAGGAGCGATTCTAGGAGTGTATTTAGGTGGGTGAGGGAAATAGGAGTAATTAATTACTTAATGAAATTAATTCATGGTACAATGAAGGGGATGACTGACACATGTACGGGGAGGATTATTATGAATTAAATTATTGAACAATAAATTACAAGGGATTTTGGGAAAGTAAATGACTTAGAAAATATATATAAAGGAGGGAGGAGAAGGATGATGGATCTCTTCTATGATGCATAACATTACACTGCAAAATTTTAGACTTGACTGACTTAGCTTATGGGAGTTGGGATACCCAGCTCAGTGAGGAGTGGTAGCTTGGCCTTGCGAGGTGAGCTGGGAGCTAGCTGTTCTTTGGTTCAGTGTGCATGGCCCCTTTGCAGATCGGGGGGCTAAGGGGGAAGAAGAGTACCCCTAGCATTAGTTGGGAGGTACCAATGAAGTCTCATCGGTCGACAAGAGGGAGCAACACGGAGCACGCATGATAACAACTCAGAGCGGGAGACTTGGGCTACGATACACTTCCTTTATTTCAGTATGGTAGATTATTAGTATACTTTACACTTATAGTTTTTTATATTTAATTGGGTAAATAAAATGATTGACCTAGCTTTTTAATTGATAATTGAATCTCCCCCATAGCCTTAAGCTCACTGTTGATTGTTCCTCTTGGCTTTCAATCCCTGCATGTCATGACTGTCCTATGGATTTATTGATTTGTGTTGAGTTGCGCTTCTTACTTTGACCTCATCCTTAGCTCATCAGTCCTTGCCTGGGCAGTCGGCTAACAGTCGGATCGACGGTCGTCACTTCAATGTTAATAGACCTATAGATCCTAATGCCCTGCCTTTCTGTGCAACGATGATGAGCGATGGATGTTTCTGCCCAATCGTCTACCCTTGTGGATTATTCTTGGCTGATTGTTTGTCATTGCACCTTCTAGTATTGAGTTATTATGCATTTTTAACTCTGCGTCTCCTAAAATTTTAACTCTGCAATTTAATTTAACTGAGTGCGAAATTACCTTACGTTTTAACACCTCTCACCGACGTCCTTCCCTGCAACTTATTACTTTTACTGGCAAATGTTCGCTTTGCAATTTAATACTTTGACTAAAAATTTCCTTCTCTGCAATCTCAATTTATTCAACCACGATTTACCCTTGCGAATTCATGCATATTTTGACTGTGTTATCATGTGTTGACTCTGCAATGTTTCAAGAACCCTTCCCAGTGTTTTAATGGAAATCTCTGTGATTTTTGGGCAATTTAACCAACACTTGATTGGTGGTTCTCCTATGATTTCGTCCTCATTTGACAATGATTTATTCAATCTTATTGACTACAATTTCATTAATACATTGACTGTGATTTCTATACATATTGTCTGCGATTTGCATCTAGTGACTGAAATTTATACATTGATTGCAATTTATATAGTGACTGTGATTTACATTTATTGCCAACAATATTTACTTGAGAGAATTTTTAAAGCTTTTCACACTGCCAATATAATGTCTTTTAATGGCGATTTTATGCGTATCCTGTGACAATAAATTTAATGTACTGGCAACAGAATTATATTAAGAGACTGCGTTGACTAGTTAGCTAAAACAATTATAGATTTATTTCCAGTCATGATATATCATAGCGATATCATATTCCAGTGATGTTAAGAATTTAGCTACACATTTAATACTGTAAATCACCCAACAATTATCTTTTTCAGTGTACCTCATATATTTACACTACAACCTCTCACTACCCACGATTTTACTGCTCAAAACGGTTTTATTATCCCAGACAGATTTTATTATTTGAAACGGTTTTAGCTTTAAGTTGCTTGTTGATTCATTTAAGTGAATTCATTTTTCTGAGATGGACCTTAGGATTGGATATGTTGTTTTAAATTTTTGAAGGACACTCAACACTAATGTTGATACACGCGTTTCCTTGAGTAACCCAATGATTCAATGATAAAACCCAATGATCTTTCCAATGCTAAATCTCAATGAATATTTACTATATGGCCAACGATTTGTACATTGAATGGAGGGCATAATGATCCGTGCAGCAAAAAATTTACTGTGTATATAGCGAATGGACAACAATTTATTTGGAATAGCGATTTCCCTAGGCACTGTAACCTCTATTGTTAGACATATTTATGATTGCTAACAACAATTTCATTAATTGCAGTGACCCTTGCTAATCGACAAATTTACCCTTTTGTTTAGACAACTTAATTTCCATGTGTCTAACGAACACCACTGTCACATAATTAACGGACAACTTTCGGCATATAAATCTCAGCGACCTCATGGCTGAGAGATGCTGCGTGTGGATGCTGCCGCTTTTAGATCCCTGACATTGAAATTATTACTCAGTATGTGTATAATTGCAGTATAACTGCATTAATTGTGTGTTTTTAGAGGCTAGACGTGATATCCTGATTCATAATAGAACATTGATAAACAACCACCTCGCACTTCTGATAGACAGACTTAGCTTTTAGTTTTACAACAATCTCTCCTTTATTTAATAAGATCGTGTGATCAGACTTTATTGGATAGCCATTTGACAATAATACCCTTTCTTCCAGTTAACCATTAAGGGATAGTAAGATGATTCAGACAACAAAATCATTAATTTGTATAATTGGTGTTAGACAGGATACTTTTAAAGGATAACATTATAACTCTTAGATAATGAACATCGTTTATTGTTAGACAACGAATTCAGTGGGCAATTTATTTACATTCGTTCTATGACTTCTTTACTAGATGGAGATTTGTTTAAAACACTTGTCCCATATTGGATTCCAGAGTGAATTCATCCTTTGGAAGTCACCCTTATAGTTTCAATTTGAATAGCGATTTAAGACAACGAATTCCTGTAGTTTCAGATTCAATGGAAATGTAGCTGGTTAATGATGGTTAATTATGAGCAAGGCAGTTACCACTTCGATTAGATTGACCACCTCTTTGCTTTTGATCATTGGTTTAAGGGTGTTTAATGTGTTAATCACCTATAATTCTTTTCCCTCCATCGATATTAAATGTTGATTTTAAGTTTGGGATCATCACCTTATATCCGCCTCAATTGTTCTCCTAACCAGGAGTTAGATAAGGACCTATCGATCTATTGAGTGTATTTTGTAAGGTTGTTGCATTGCTAGATTTTGTTGGGACCAAGAGGTTGGATTAGCCTGGGTGGACGTAGGTCCCTAGTGCACCCATCGCCCTGTGGAAACGTGATTTATTGAGATTGGATTGTTGCGCGCTTGGATCAAGAGGAACACACGATGACCTAGCTTAGGATCGTGCACCACTGATGTGGTTGAGACTATTGTTTTTGGTAGTCTAGTTGTAACTTCTGCGTTGTCTCTCACTCGTCGGGAGGGTACTGGTCTCAGGTCTTCAAAGCTGTTGTGTCAGGACGGTGGATGTTGTCCTTTAGTTGGTATGCTCTGTCACATTTTTGACTGGGGGGTAGGCGTTTCCATGAGTTGATTTATGCATGTCTCGCCTAGTTGTCTATTGCTTGATCTACGTGCATGTGTTTGTCATTAGTTGTGTGGTTCAACTATTCTCATCATTACCTTCCTGCCTTAAAACAATAAAATAAATTCACTTTCTTTTTTGCTTGTAGTTTTAACGAAGGGGTCGTCACATATGGTATCAAAGCAGGTTCAACCCTACGACTATGAATCGCCAGGCTTTCCACTGCAGAAAAATTGTGAGTATTAACCCTTGCGTTAATTAAAAACCTTAACGTGTCCATGTGGTGATTGCATTTAGAGGATGTCTCAGAGGTTTATAACATGGTGCTGTGGAAGGAGGTGCGATGCCTCCAGAAGTTCCCACACCCTCGGAGTTGAACCCCCAAGGGGAGGAACAAGTCCTTGGGTTGGATTCGCTTGTTGTAAGGGATGGTGATGGTCTGACAAGGCCCTTCTAGGTAATGTCAAAGGGCCTTGATTCACCATTGGTACTGAGAGGAGGCCAAGACACCTGTACCCCTGAGGGTCCATAACGCGCCCTAGCTAGTACCATTAGCATCCACCGAGAACTCGAGAGAGTTGATTTCTCGAGTCCACGAGTGTCGCGGATAGTTGTGTCATCAAGGCACAATTATAGGGCAAGGAATTGTGCTTCACACTTCACGTTTAGGACCTCCAGCATGAAGGTCTGCTTGATGATCTTTCAACTGTAGGGGAGCGCTCTTCTTTGGTGAAAGACGCTCCTGCCATTTTTGAACATGGTCGTCGATGACATGTCATGGGAATTGTTTGAGGAATAGTTCTAGGAGAGGTATTTTTCTAAAGAAATCGTTAAGCGTCAGCTTAATGAGTTCAACGCCTTGCGATAAGGTAGTCGCATGGTGCCCAAGTACGAGGCCCGTTTTGGAGTTGCTTCGGTATGCTCTGCATCTAATTACCCAGAAAATTAGGGTCAAGAAGTTTGAGTTTGACCTTATTGTTAGTATTCAACTTCTACTTCAGGTACCTGGATTGCTGGACCTAATAAAGTGTGTTGGATTGGGGGGGAGACACATTACCTGCATTACTGCCCAGAGGAAAGGGCCGAAGTCTAGATCAGCTGGACCCACTACCATTGGAGTTTTTCACAAGGCCCATCGAATTCATGCAGTGGTGAATAACTGCTAGGCAGAGCACCAGTTGACTATGCTCAAGACGTCACATACCGTCGCTGACTAGACCCTTAGTATTTTGATAGATCTCGATGCTACCGAGAGTTTCATTTCAGGTGCAAGGTTAAAAGGATTAAAGTAAGGGCATTCAAATAGGATGAGTGTAGCTTGTAGATATGGATTCAGGAGCCAACAGAAGGTTGGAGGAAGGGTTATGGGATGAACCCTTAACCTGGGAGAGTTTTCGCCAAGGCCAACCTGTACGTCACGATCTCAGGATCTCATGACATTGTGATCGGTATGAACTGATGGAATCGCATGAGGTGACACTCAACTGTAAGATGAAATGGTTAATCTTGGTCGATGATGAGGGACAAAGACGCGTGATTGTAGGTCAAAACTAGGGAGTTTCCCTGAGGTTTATATCGTTCTTGCAGTTACAGAAGATCATGCACAAGGGAGGTAAGATTTTTGCGATCCTTGCATTGAACGAGAAGGGAGTAGCGAAAGGTATAAAACACCTTCCTATGGTGAGAAATATTGCAGACGTCTTCCTGGAGGAGTTACCTGGGATGTTGTCAGAGAGGGAATTGGAGTTTACCATAGACCTAAAATCGGGGATAGAACCAATAACTAGAACGACTTATCAGATGTCGACCCCGGAGTTATAGGAGTTGAGAATGCAATTGAAGGAATTGCTGGAACAGGGATTGATACATCCAAGTGTGTCACCATGGGGTGCGCCTGTTATCTTCATGAGAAAGAAGGATGGGTCATGGAGGCTCTGCATTGACTACCATCAATTGAACAATGCAACGATCAAGAATCAATATCTGTTGCCGAGGATTGATGATCTGTTTGATCAGATGAAGGGTGCGATGGTGTTCTCAAAGATCGATTTGCGATCATGGTTTCACGAGTTACGGATCAAGGGGGATGACGTCCATAAGACCACCTTTAAGACAAGGTTTGGGAATTACGAGTTTATTGTTTTACCGTTTGGACTAAGAAATGCCCCAGGGGTAATTATGAGTTAATGAACTGTTGTTCCGCGAATACTTGGACAAATTCATCCAAGTATTCATTGACGATATTTGATTTACTCTCGGACGAAGGAGGAGCATGATGAGCACTTGCGCTTGGTACTAAAGTGTCCGTGAGAGCACAAAATGTATGGGAAGTTTTCCAAATTCTCATTTTGTCAATCGAGGATTCACTACTTAGGGCATGTCAACTCTGGAAAAGGTATCTCCGTGGATCTAGCATGGTCGAGGCTATTATGGAATGGCCTGCGTCGATGAATGTCCTGGAAGTGCGTAGCTTCAGGGGTTTAGCAGGATACTATTGACGGTTCATCGAGGGATTTTTGAAGATAGAAAATACGATCAAGGGATTACAGGAGAAGAACAAGAAGTTTGTTTGGATCGAGAAATGCACATAAGCATTTTGGAGGCTCTAGGAGATGTTGCCAATGACACCAATACTAAGGGTCCTTGACATGGACACAGATTTCTTGGAATGTACTGATGCATCCAAGGAAGGATGAGGAGGATTCTTGATGCAAGATGATCAAGTGATCGCTTACATCTCAAGGAAACTGAGAAGGCATGAGGAAAACTATGCGACGCACGATTTGGAGTTTTTAGCCATTGTATGTGCCTTGAAGGTTTGGAGACACTACCTTTTGGATGAAAATTTGAACTAAAGATGGACCACTGTGGACTACAACACATCTTTATGCAAAGTGACCTGAACGCATGACAAAAACATTGGTCGAAACTTCTTAGCGAGTATGATTTCGATATTTCCTGCTTAAAAGGAACAGTGAACCGAATGGCAGATGCATTGAGTCGGAGACCACACATATTTTTGGTGTTGCCTCTTAAGACGAATCTACATGAAAAGATTATAACTTTACAACGCGATGATGACTGGTACAAAGAGGTTGAGGATTTTATTGGACAAAACATAATGATGGTACCAATATTTGAAGGATTTATGTTTGACGATGATGTATTATTGAGGTTTAAAAATTGGATTTATGTACCACTGAACGACGAGTTGAGAATCTTGATCCTAAACGAGGCTCATGGAGCAGTATACATGGCTCACTCGGGAGTCACAAAGATGAGGGAAGACCTTAAACCCTTATTATTTTGGAAGGGAATGAAGGAAGACATAGTCAGCTATGTGGCCAGATGTCTAGAATGTCAGCAGGTAAAGGCCAAACATAGACATCCAGCAGGGTTACTACAACCACACGCTATTCCAGAATTGAAATGGAGGTTATTTCAATGGATTTTATCGTTGGATTTCCACTGACGACAAGGAGACACGACTCGATATGTGTGGTAGTTGACACTCTGACGAAGAGTGCCCATTTTATTCCTATGCGATCGACGTATCAGGCACCTGACTTAGCTAGAGTTTTCATCAGGGAGATTGGGAGGCTGCATGTCATACCTAAGAGGATTATATCCGATCGAGGATCGGTGTTTACTGGACTATTTTGGACTATTTTCCAAGAGGCCTTGGGAACCCGACTTAACTTTAGTATTGTGTATCACCTGGATATTGACAGGAAGACCAACCGAACGAACCAGACCTTGGATGACATGTTGCGCATGTACGTGATGGACCAACAGAAGCATTGGCAAGAATTCTTTCCACTGGTAGAATTCGCTTATAACAACAATTACCAAAGCGCCATTAAGATGGCACCTTTCAAGTTTCTTTATGGGAGACCGTGTCGGACACCTTTGAGTTGGGATTGGCTTGAGGATAGGGTCCTGGTGGGACCGAAAGTGATCCAAGAATTGGAAGATTAAAATGAAAACTATAAGACAAAGGAACAATGAGGCACATGATAAAAAAAGAGTTATGTCGATGCACGTCGTGTCGACCATAGTTACGATGTGGCGATCGAGTATTTTTGCGATGGAAACCATGTAAGAGTTCGATAAAGTTGGGAAAAGGGGATAAACTATATCCTAGGTTCGTGGTAACCTACAAGATTGTTGAAAGGAGAGGCCCATGGCCTATTGAGTAGCCTTTCCTAATTCTTGAGGTGTATGCACGATGTATTTCACGTCTCTGCTTGAGACAATATGATTAGTGATCCTACACATGTTTTGACTTGAGCACCTGGTGGGTGTCAGATGAGGGTGCACTCATGGCTGAGTCGATCTTCATCCTAGATCATTGCATTCGATAGCTATGGCATCGAACAATAGATCAGGTCAAGGTCCAATGGGACAACTATTGTCCACACTCGGTGACCTGGGAGGACGCATATGATATGCGCCGACAATTTCCATTTTTGTTTGATAGATAGACTTATGATACTGTGATACACATTATCACGACACTTATATACTGTGAAACTTTGAGATGAAGTTTAGACCAAGAGGGGGAACATCCTGCTCTTGCGTGCACTGAGAAAACTTATTCTTTGAGGACACTTGCTTGTAAGTGATCCAGATTATTATACTATTGGGAATTTGATTATGATTGTGAGGTGTTATGGATTGATGACATGCTATTTTTCTGTATTGACATAGACAGGTGCTATTGACTCGGTTTTTCTGAGTGTGCAAGATTTTGGACCTCGAGGATGCAGAGGCATTGATGAAACCCCTTGGACTCCGGATCGAGTTAGGGAGTGGACTATTGGGGTTTGATTGTAGTATATATGACATTTGTATATCTGATTAGATGATATGATTATGGATATTATTTTTGACATGATTCATTGATGATGTAGGCTAACGATAACTTGTCGACCATAATCACATGTGGAGTAGAGGGGTCACACACGACTACCAGAGACGTTAAGGGAGAGGGGTGGACAACAACCCTGCCACATCCTACTAGCACTCCTGCCATGGCTCGAACTGTAGGTTAACGAATACCTAGTTCAAGAATACCCACGGTGCCACGAGGATAGACTACGACATTCTCTCACAAGATTCTAAGGGGTGCACAATAAGGAAGGGGCCTTATTCCTTAGAGGCCCTTAGTCTCCCACAATATCACCTGGAGGAGTGTTGACTCCGGGGGTTTTTAATGTCTACCAAGTCAGTCAAGAGGCGAGTGGCACCCTTGGATCACATAGTGCGTCCTGAAGGGCACGTCGTGCAAGAAAAACAAAAAGAGGTGAGTGGCACCCTTGGAGCATGTAGTGCATCCTGGAGGGCACATCGCGTAAGGGAAACAAAATGAGGCAAGTGGCACCTTGGAGCACCTAGTGTGTCCTGAAGGGAACGTCGCATTGTTAAATAATGAATGAATAAACCTAGATGGCCTTAGAATGAATAACGTGATAAGAAAGATTTAAAACAATTCCCCTAATAAAATGTTGCCCAACCCAAGAAAATAAAGCCTATGTCTAAGCGATACTTGTGATAAAAACAATATCTAGTTACATAATAATAATAATAATAATAATAATAATAATAATAATAATAATAATAATAATAATAATAATAATGATAATCATCATTAATCATGTGACGAGAAGGGGGTAAGTAATTTAATTAATTCATAAAAATCTTTTGGAGGATAAAATTTAAAAGGGGGAAATAATTGTTTTATCACATATGCTAATTAAAATTTATTAATTAAAAATAAAAAGGGGAAAAAGTTAATTTTCTACACCTGCCAATTTTGAGTTCTAAATAAAAAGGGAAAGAGGGAAATCTAAAAGAATTAGGAAACTAGGAAAAAGCGAGAAACATAAAAAGAAAGGGGAAACACAAGGAAAAAGTGAAAAGACTAACTTAGTAAGGTATCTATCATTTAAGAACTTTCTAAATTAAACTCAACTAGTAAATTAGTAAGGGGGAAGTCATTAAAACTTGTAAGGGAATATAGGGACACCTAGGAGTGATTCTAGGAGTGCCTTTAGGTGGGTGAGGGAAATAGGAGTAATTAATTAATTAATGAAATTAATTAATGAAATATGAGTAATTAATTAATTAGGAGCGATTCTTACTTTGACCTCGTCCTTAGCTCATCAGTCCTTTCCTGGGAAGTCGGCCAGGATCCGGATCGACGGTCGTCACTTCAGTGTTAATAGACCTATAGATCCTAATGCCCTACCTTTATGTGCGACGATGATGAGCAACGAATGTTTCTACCCAATCGTCTACCCTTGTGGATTGTTCTTGGTTGATTGTTTGTCATTGTGTCTTCTGGTATTGAGTGATTATGCATTTTTAACTCCGCGTCTCCTAAAATTTTAACTCTGCGATTTAATTTAACTGAGTGCGAAATTACCTTACGTTTTAACACCTCTGGCCGATGTCCTTCCCTGCAACTTATTACTTTTATTGGCGAATGTTCACTTTGCAATTTAATACTTTGACTAAAAGTTTCCTTCTCTGCAGTCTCAATTTATTCAACCACGATTTACCCTTGCAAATTCATGCATATTTTGACTGCATTATCATGTGTTGACTCTGCAACTTTTCAATGACCCTTCCCAGTGTTTTAATGGAAATCTCTGCGATTTTTGGGCAATTTAACCAGCTCTTAATTGGTGGTTCTCCTGTGATTTCGTCCTCATTTGAAAATGATTTCTTCCTTCTTATTGACTACAATTTCATTAATACATTGACTGCGATTCCTATACATACTTTCTGCGATTTACATCTAGTGACTGAAATTTATACATTGACTGCAATTTATATGGTGAATGTGATTTACATTTGTTGCCAGTGATATTTACTTGAGCAAAATTTTAAAGATTTTCACACTGCCAGTATAATGTCTTTTAATGGCGATTTTATGCGTATCCTGTGACAGGAAATTTAATGTACTGGCAACGAAATTATATTAAGAGACTGTGTTGACCAGTTAGCTAAAACAATTATAGATTTATTTCTAGTCATCATATATCATAGTGATATCATATTCCAGTGATGTTAAGAATTTAGCTATACATTTAATACTGTAAATCGCCCAACAATTATCTTTTTCGGTTGACCTCATATATTTACACTGCAACCTCTTAGTACCCACGATTTTACTGCTCTAAACGATTTTATTATCCCGGATAGATTTTATTATTTGAAATGGTTTTATCTTTCAGCTTCTTATCGATTCATTCAAGCGAATTCATTTTTCTGAGATGGACCTTAGGATTGGATAAGTTGTTTTAAATTTCTGAAGGACACTCAACACTAATATTGATACGCACATTTCCTTGAGTAACCCAGTGATTCGATGATAAAACCCAACGATTTTGCCAATGCTAAATCTCAACGAATTTTTACTATATGGCCAACAATTTGTACATTGAATGGAGGGTAGAATGATCCGTGTAGCAAAAAATTTACTGTGTATATAGCGAATGGACAATAGTTTATTTGGAATAGCGATTTCCCTGGGCATCATAACCTCTATTGTTAGACATATTTATGATTTCTGACAACAATTTCATTAATTGCAACAACCCTTGCTAATCGACAACTTTACCCTTTTGTTTAGACAACTTAATTTCCATGTGTCTAACAAACACTACTATCACATAATTAACGGACAACTTTTGACATATAAATATCAGTGACCTCATGGTTGAGCGACGCTGCATGTGATGGCTGCCACTTTTAGATCCCTGGCATTGAAATTATTACTCAGTATGCGTATAATTGTAGTATAACTGCATTAATTGTGTGTTTTTAGAGGCTGGACGTGATATCCTGATTCATAATCAAACCTTGATAAATAACCACCTCGCACTTCTGATAGACAGCCTTAGCTTTTTGTTTTACAACAATCTCACCTTTATTTAATAAGACTGTTTGATCAGACTTTATTGGATAGCCATTTGACAACAATACCCTTTCTTCCAGCTAACCATTAAGGGATAGCAAGATGATTCAGACAACAAAATCATTAATTTCTATCATTGGTGTTAGACATGATACTTTTAAAGGATAGCAATATAACTCTCATATGGAGAACATCGTTTACCATTAGACAACGAATTTAGTGGGTGATTTCTTTACATTTGTTCTATGACGTCTTTACTAGATGGCGATTTGTTTAAAACACTTGTCCCATATTGTATTCCAGAGCGAACTCATCCTTTGGAAATCACCCTTATAGTTTCATTTTGAATAACGATTTAAGACAACAAGTTCCTGTAGTTTCAGATTCAATGGCGATGTAGTTGGTTAATGATGTTAATTATGAGCAAGGCAGTTACCACTTCAATTAGATTGACCACCGCTTTGCTTTTGATCATTGGTTTAAGGGTGTTTAATGCATTAATCGCCTCTAATGCTTTTCCCTTCGTCGATATTAATGTTTATTTTAAGTTTGGGATCATCACCTTATAGCCGCCTCAATTGTTCTCCCAACTAGGAGTTAGATAAGGACCCATCGATCTATTGAGTGTCTTTTGTAAGGTTGTTGCATTGCTGGATTTTGTTGGGACCAAGAGGTTGGATTATCCCGGGTGGGCATAGGTCCCTAGTGCGCCCATTGCCCTGCAGCAACGCGATTTCTTGAGATTGGATCGTTGCGCGCTTGGATCAAGAGGCACACATGATGACCCGACTTAGGATCATGCGCCATCGATGTGGTTGAGACTGTTGTTTTTGGTAGTCTTGTTATAACTTCTGCATTGTCTCTCACTCGCCGGGAGGGTACTGGTCTCAGGTCATCAAAGTCGTTGTGTCGGGACGGTGGATGTTGTCCTTTAGTTGGTAGGCTCTGTCACGTTTGTGACTAGCGGGTAGGTGTTTCCATTAGTTGATTTACGCATGTCTCGCCTAGTTTCATTGGTGCTAGTGCGTGGAGTCGTAGTTCTCTGTTGCTTGATTTGCATGCATGTGTTTTTCATCAGTTGTGTGGTTCAACTATTGTCGTTGTTACCTTCCTGCCTTAAAAAAAATAAAAAAAAATCACTTTTTGTTTCTCTTGTAGTTGTAATGAAGGGGTCGTCACACGTTTCAGTTAGAAATGTCTTTCGTTTCACTCGAAAAGGTTTACATTTTCTCAAGATACGACCATTTCAGTCAAATTCAAAGGTATAAAGCCTGAATACTCCCTTTTAAATTTTTATAAAGATAACTTTTCGGTTTTATTTTGGTTTTCTATTTTTTATTTTTAGGTTGCTACTCTTTTTGATATGTGTATGCTCTTTTCCCTATGCTATGTGCAATCTCATCAAATAAGAAACATAGCGAAAAGGGTTTTCCTATCTATGTGTGCTCTTTGTCATGCACTCTATGTAATCTCAGTAAACCAAAAACAGAGGGAAAACTTGCATTTTCTGGGTAAGTTAACCGATATCTAACCCTTGTTGTCGTCGAGAAACAATTTTTTTTTCTTGTGTGAAAATAGTTTTTTATGAGCGTGCTCTCCAAGGATATCTTCCACAACAACAACAACACTCCCAATCATCCTTCTTAACAATATAATGTGTTTTGCACTAGTTCACTTGGTTACAAATTGCTTAATTAATTAAAAGGTCTTGAGTTCAAGTCTTTTTTTTTTTTACTTTTTTTTGAAAAAAATCATGCATCCATTGTAAAATGTATTTCACTTAAATTATAAAAGTGAATAACTATAAGTAGCTTTAATATTTTATTTTAAGTTATTTATATTGCATGCAACTTTCATTTATAAAGTAACTTCATTGTAAAAAACATAGTTACCAACTTAACGAGAACTCTATAGAGTTCTTGTTTTTTGGGCGGTCAAGTTTTTTACCCTATTTTTAAAAATGGTGTTACTGGTAGCACCCCCCTCCATTTTTAGATGGCTTTTCGATATTTTAAATTTTTCGATCCACAATGTTTGCACATTATTTTTTAAAATGTTTGTTTTTCATGTATTTTCAAAATTTTCAATTTTTTTATTTTTATTTTTTATTCAACGATGTTTTTAGTCATTATTCCATGCTCCTTTCAATCTTATAAATATTTTTTTTCCATTTACTTTTTGAAAATTATGATTTTTCATGTAATTGTGTCTCCTTAATTGATTTATTGTTCCATACTTTTAAAATGTAGTAAAAAACATCATTTTTAACACATTGTTCATCGTTATTTCAATACATAGAAAATAATTGTACTAAAATAAAATTATTTTTAAATATTTAGAAAACAAATATAATTAAAATTTCTTTTGATAAATTAAAAACTTAAAAAACAAAGAAAAAAAAAACAATTAAAATTAATAAAAAAAAAATTCAAAAGCAAAAGCAAATTTATATAAAAAATAAAATAAAGAAAAACTTAAAAAACCAAATAGAAAAAAAACCAAAAAATTAAAACTATTTATAAAAACTATCTAAGAGAAAATGAATAAAAAAAAAAAAGGTAAAAAATTAAATTTATGGCTAAAAACACTTAAAAAAAAATTAAAAAACACAAAAACCAAAAAAATATATATAAAAACCCAAATAAAAAATCTTAAAATAATTTTTTTAATACAAAATTAAAAAAAAACTAAAAAAACTAATAAAAAAACCCAAAATTATAAAAATAAAAATAAAAAAATACATTAAAAACCTTTAAAAACTAATTTAAATATTAAATTTTATAATTTTTTTTAATAAAAAATAGTTTATATATATATATATATATATATATATATATATATATATATATATATATATATATATATATATATATATATATATATA